>ML295174.1:0-14728 GCA_005239495.1 Nicotiana undulata
TACATCTCTAGTTAGGCCTTTTGTAAGTGGATCCGACACATTATCACTTGACTTTACATAGTTCATACTCATGGATGTTCTTGGGTGGATGTGTGCCCCTTGTAGTGTTTCCATCTTTTTCTGTTCTCTTTCTGTTGTGGAAGGATTTACCTGTTATTTGCAGTTTCCTACTTGAAGTTTCCATTGTAGTTAGATGATTTCAAATACATGTTTAGCTTTTGATGGATGATTTTACAACATTGAGTTCTGTTGATTAGTGTAATTAAGTATGAAGATTTGATTTGATTAAGATTTTATTCTCTAGCCTAATTATAGGCTGATATTATTCTGTAGCTTGATTATAGGAATTACTGATTTCCTTTCCTAGTTTAGCCATAGGATTCATTGTATAAATGTCGGTACTCTTGATGTGAATAATACACAAAATACAAGAAGCTCTATTCTTCTTCTTGAAATCTTCATGGTATCAGAGCCCTGCTACCATTTTGAGGTGAGTTTCCTCCCTCAGCAGCACTAGGGTTTAAATTCTTTGAAAGAGGTCGAGTTTTTTCTCCCTCACAGTAGTTGTACGCATCGAAGCTATTATATAGCAGTAGTGTGAAAAAACTAACACCACTACAAGCTTCCTCAGGCGACGGCGACCCTACCCAGTAAGCAACTCTGAGAAACTCCTCCCCACGCGCCAGCAACAGCTCCAGTTCCGGCGCGCGTGAATCCCATGCGCCGGCGAGTAGACAGGTTTCCGACGACTTTTTCTGAAATTCTTTTGCTCCTCTCAGTTCGCCGGTGAGTTCCGACCCTACCCCAGTTGGAATTTTTTTTTTCAAGAAAAAATAAATTCTTCCTCAGTTCTGCCTCAGTTCCATTTTTTCGGGCTGCCCTCTCTTCATATTTCTAGACTGCTACTTAAGAAATAATGGGGGACACCAAATCAACAGATAATTCTGTTTCACAAATTAGCGCAGTTAAATTGGATGGGGCTGGTACATATTTTGCTTGGTCAAGATCCTGTTTGCTTTTTATTAAGTCCAGAAAGTTGCTTAGTTATATTACGGGAGAAAAGAAAGCACCTATTGTCGCTGATGCTAGCTATAGTCAGTGGGATTCAGATAACTTTCTAGTTATGACATGGCTTCTGAATACTATGCACCCTCGAATTTTTAAACAATATTTATTACTTGATACTGCTGAAAAGATCTGGAATTCCACTAAGCGCACTTACTCTCGTAAGGGAAATGACGCTCAGGTCTTTGAAATTCGAAATAAGATTCATGCCATTAAGCAAGGTGAGTTGATTATCACCGACTATAATTCTGAGTTAACTGGATTATGGAAGGAAATTGACTACTATCAGGATCTCCAAGCAAAGTGTACCGATGATGCAGTTCTCTTGCAAAAATTGGTTAAAAAGGAGAGGATATATGATTTTTTGCCTGGTTTGAACCAGAGTACGATCAGATCAGGGTTCAAGTTCTTGGTAAAATTCCTTTTCCTTCTCTTGAGGATGCATACTCTTATGTTCAACAGGAAGAGAGCCGACGAGGAGTCATGCTCTATTCCGCACCAACCGAGAAGTCTGGGTTAACTGTGTCTCATGAGCAACCAAAGGCGTTCACTTCTGATAAAGATCACTTGCACTGTGATTACTGTGGAAAGCCAAGACATACCAAAGAGACATGCCGGAAACTGCATGGTAGATCAACTAGAGGTCGTGGAGGCAAGCGTGTCGGTCTATCAAGGGGACAAGTTAATATTGCAGAAAATGTGGAACCATTCAGAGACAATGCCTCAGGAGAAACTATGTCTTCGGAGGAAGTTCAACACCTTCGTCGTCTCCTGAACAAACTTGACACTTCTAATGTTGGGACTTCCAATTATGTGCAGTCAGGTATTGCCTTTAATGCCCATCTTAATTCCTGGATTATTGATTCTGGTGCGTATAGACACATGACAAGCTCCTCTAAAGGTTTTCAAAACTACTCTCCCAAGTCCCAAAGGGGATTGTGTCAAAATAGCCAATGGCTCCCTAACTCCTGTCTCTGGAACATGTTCTGTTATCTGTACTCCTGATATTACATTGTCATCTGTTCTTCATGTACCTGAGTTTCCCGTTAACTTGTTATCTGTTAACGCCATCACCAAACAACTAAAATGTAGTGTCGAGTTCTTCCCTGATTATTGTGTGTTCCAGGATCTTCAAACAAGGAAGAGGATTGGCAGTGGTGGAGTGCATGATGACTTATACTGGATTGATGGAACTCGAGCCTTTGGTCAAGCTCTTTTTGGGGGAAATAAGAAGGTCAACCAAGAAATAATACAGTGCGTAGACGGTTGGGACACCCATCCTTTTTTGTTCTAAAAAAATTATATCCTAGTTTGTTTTCTAGAACTGAGTTTGAATCTTTGTCTTGTGATGCTTGTGAATATGCCAAGCACACTAAAAACTCTTATCCTTTAAGTAATAATAAAAGTACTATCCCTTTTTCGACTATTCACTCTGATGTATGGGGTCCCACTCAAACAGTTTCCTTGTCTGGTAGTCGATGGTTTGTTACTTTTATTGATGTTGCACTAGGATGACTTGGGTATATTTGTTAAAAGCAAAAAATGAAGTCTTCTCCTGTTTTTAGTCGTTTCATAAGATGATTTGTACCCAATTTGAGGTTAAGATAAAAATCTTGCGAACTGACAATGGCACAGAATATACGGGTAAAGATTTTGGTGCTTATTTGGAGTCTTTTGGAATAATCTCTCGAACTAGTTGTCCTTATACTAGTGCACAAAATGGGGTCCTCTCTAATGTTTACTATGAATTTACCAAAACCTTACTGGGGGATGCCATTCTAGTAGCTGCCTACCTTATCAATAGAATGCCACTTAAACGCCTCAATTTTCAGAGTCCCTTAGAAGCCTTGAAGAGTAAGAATGATTATATTGTTCCTCCGAAGGTGCTTGGCTGTGTTTGCTTTGTTCACACTAGGAATTCGGGAAAACTTGATCCTAGAGCTATTAAATGTGTTCTTTTGGGTATTCTCCAACACAGAAAGGGTATAAATGCTATCATCCTCCTTCTAGGAGATCTTTCGTCAGCATGGATGTTACCTTTCGAGAATCTGAGCCCTATTACAATAAAACACCATCACCTCTTCGGGGGGGAGAGCTATAAGGATGAAGAGATGATTTCCACTGTTGAAAGGATTTCGACTGTTGAAGCCCCTAACACAGGAGAATGTGAAATTGAAGAAAGAATTCAGGGAGAGACTATTGGGCGTTTGGATAAATCTGATTTGATGACTTATTCAAGAAAAAAGAGTGCTGAAGAAGTCATCATGCAATCTACTGAAGCTCAACCCTCTTCTGCCGTTGAAACCTCCTCTACTGGTGAGTTATCTACATTTCCTAGTGAGTTAGATGTACCTATTGCTCATAGAAAATGAGTCATATCTTGCACCAAACATCCTTTATCTAACTTTGTCTCCTATGATTCCTTATCTCCTTCCTATAGAGCTTTTACCTTGTCTATTTCTTCTGTGTCTATTCCCCAGAATTGGAGGGAAGCTTTTGCAGATTCTAAATGGAAGCAAGCTATGATTGAAGAAATGAAGGCCTTGTCAAAGAATGAGACTTGGGATCTTGTCACTTCACCACTAAATAAGAAATTGGTTGGCTGCAAATGGGTTTTTACTGTGAAGCACAAAGCTGATGGTTCGATTGAAAGATTCAAAGCAAGACTGGTGGCTAAGGGGTTAACTCAAACTTATGGAGTGAATTATCAGGAGACATTTGCCCCTGTTGCAAAAATGAACACTATTAGAATTCTTTTGTCTTGTGCAGTTAATCTTGATTGGGACTTACAACAGTTTGATGTGAAGAATGCATTTCTTCATGGCGACTTAGAAGAAGAGGTGTATATGGAGATTCCTCCTGGATTTGACACTGAACAAAGTCAAGGAAAAGTGTGCAGACTGAAGAAAGCCTTGTATGGACTAAAGCAGTCTCCAAGAGCTTGGTTTGACAGATTCTGCAAAGCAATGATCTCCTTCGGTTACCANGTCTTGTGCAGTTAATCTTGATTGGGACTTACAGCAATTTGATGTGAAGAATGCATTTCTTCATGGCGACTTAGAAGAAGAGGTGTATATGGAGATTCCTCCTGGATTTGACACTGAACAAAGTCAAGGAAAAGTGTGCAGACTGAAGAAAGCCTTGTATGGACTAAAGCAGTCTCCAAGAGCTTGGTTTGACAGATTCTGCAAAGCAATGATCTCCTTTGGTTACCAACAAAGTAATGCCGATCATACCCTCTTCATGAAACACCAAAAGGGTAAACTCTCTCTTCTCATAGTTTATGTCGATGACATAGTAATGACAGGGAATGACGATGAAGAGATGACCCGATTGAAGAAGCTGTTAGCCCAGGAGTTCGAGATCAAAGATCTAGGGAAGTTACAATACTTCTTGGGAATTGAGGTTGCTAGATCAAAAAGAGGAATCTTTATTTCTCAAAGGAAATATATCCTAGATCTCTTGAAAGAAACTGGTATGACAGGTTGCAAACCAGCAGAATCTCCCATTAAAAGCAATCACAAGTTGCAAACTGGGGTTGGAAAGTCAATTGATAAGGAGAGATATCAGAGGTTGGTTGGAAAACTTATTTATCTCTCTCACACTTGGCCATATATAGCATATTCAGTTCGCTTGGTGAGTCAGTTCATGCACGATCCACGAGATCCTCATATGCAGGCTGTCTTTCACATTTTGCGGTATCTAAAGTCTGCACCAGGAAAGGGTCTACTTTTCTCCAAACATGGTCACCTCCATATAGAAGCCTTTACAGATGCGGATTGGGCTGGATCTCTAGATGACAGAAGATCTACTTCTGGTTATTGTACACTCGTGGGAGGGAATGTAGTTACTTGGAGAAGCAAGAAACAAAATGTAGTTGCCAGATCCAGTGCAGAAGCAGAATATAGAGCAATGGCCCAGGGTGTTTGTGAACTGATTTGGCTACAAAAGTTAATGGATGAATTGAGACTGTCTGAGACAGGGAAGCTTTTGTTATACTGCGACAACAAGGCTGCAATTAGTATATCTCATAATCCTCTTCAACATGATAGAACAAACATGTTGAAATTGATCGACATTTCATCAAAGAAAAGATTGTTGGTGGTACCTTGAGTTTGCTGCATGTATCGTCAGTAAAGCAGCTAGTGGATGTGCTCACAAAAGGTCTCAGCAAAAAGACTTTTCACACTTTGGTTTGCAAGTTGGGCATGTGCGACATCTTTGCACCAACTTGAGGGGAGTGTTGATTAGTGTAATTAAGTAGGAAGATTTGATTTGATTAAGATTTTATTCTCTAGCCTAATTATAGGCTGATATTATTCTGTAGCTTGATTATAGGAATTACTGATTTCCTTTCCTAGTTTAGCCGTATGATTCATTGTATAAATGTCAGTACTCTTGATGTGAATAATACACAAAATACAAGAAGCTCTATTCTTCTTCTTCTTGAAATCTTCAAGTTCACATCTTCATTATTCTCATGCAAATGGCCTCTTCAACAATCCCTGATTACTACTTATGTTTCAGTACTAAAATATCTTGTATTAAATTAAGAGGCATGTGGTACAACAACAATAACAACAACAAACCCAGTATAATTCCTCAAGTGAGGTCTAGAAAGGATAATGTATATATAGACCTAACCGCTACCTTGTGAAGGTAGAGAGACTGTTTCAGATAGACCCTCGATTCAAGGGCAGAAGAAAAAGAAACAGTAACAACAAGCAGTAATAACATCAAGATAATTTGATAAGATAACCCAAGTGAAAGAAACAACATACAATAATGAAATCTAAGAATAAGAAAATACAAAAATAATACTAATACTATTGGTAGGGGAAAGAGATACGCTCGACTACCTACTAAACTTCTTCCATAGTTGTCGCTTCTACACCCTCCTATCAAGGGTCGTGTCCTCGATAAGTTGAAGTTGCGTCGTGTACTCCCTAATCACCGCTTCCTAATTCTATTAGGGTCAGAAACTCGGGTAGTGCGAAATTTAGCCAAACAACCTATAATAATAATAACAAAGACAATGTAAGTTGATAATAACGACAATTAAAACATATAAAGGAGGCACAAATTTAATGTGGTTCGGTCAATATCACCTACGTCTACAAGCGGAGAGGTACAATTTCACAATACCATCTAGAGTACAAAAGAGAGTATAATATGAGAGATAAAACTCTAATCAACCCAAAATATCTTCGAGAGATAACCTCACAAGATCACTCCAGAGATGGGATTCACACAAGTATTTTCCAACACTCAACTCTCTTATAAAAATACTCTCAACAAAATAAAGTAGTGGGAGAAGAAAAAAAGAATTGAATTCTCAATCCTACTGCTGCATCAATAACATGAAGTGAGCAACCTTTTTATAGAAAATCAAGGCCAAAATACTTGGCCAAGAGATAGCCACGTGAGACTTGCCTTGCTTAAATGAGAATGGGCCAACAAGGCCAAAGATATGGCCACGTTACAAATTTCCGCCATGGCCATATTTTGGTTGATATGGTAAATTTTGTCTCACTTTTTCTGCAAAAGCCCCAATGCGCCAAATCATTGTTCATAAACGCCAATTGAACTTGCCAACTGGAAGAGGTTTCGTGAACATATCAACAAAATTGTCTCTAACTACATAGAGGCTTTTCCTTCAACAATGGTTTCTCAGATGAAATAATACTTGCTGTCAATATGCTTTGTCCTCTCATGATATATCTGATATTTAGTCAAGTGAATCGCATTATGACTATCACAAAAATGATAATACCACCTTGGTGTAAACTAAGTTCAGCAAATAGACTCTTCAACCATAAAGCTTCTTTGATCACCTCGGTCACTACCATATATTTTGCTTCAGAAGTAGATAAAGCTACTACATGTTGTAATGTAGCTTTCCAACTGATAGGGCAACCACCAATGCAAAGTACGTAGCCTATTAGTGATCTTCTTTTCCCGAGATCACCTGCATAACCTGAGCCTACAAAACCAACCAAAGTGTTAGTATTTCTCCTGAACTCCAACCATGTGTTTGAAGTACCTCGCAAGTATCTGAGAATCCGGATTTGATAGCCTGCCAATGTGTTTTATTAGGACAAGCCATATATTGACTTACTACACCCACAACTTGTGAAATATCTAGATGTATACACACCATTGCATGCAGAATACTACTGACCGCACTGGAAACTGGTACTTGCGCTATATACCTCTCTTCTTCCTCTTCACTTTTGTGACTGAGCAACTGATAACTTAAAATGAGTAGCAAGAGGGTACTCACAGGTTAGCATCTTTCATGCCAGACCTCTTCAAGACCTTCTCCAAGTACTTCTTCTGAATCAGGAATAGTCAGTTGGCTCCTCGATTTCTTTTGATCTCCATGCCTAGGATTTTCTTAGCTACTTCTGAATATTTCATCTCAAATTCACATTTCAGCCAACTTTCCAAATTGTGAATTTCTGTCAAATCCTTAGCAGCAATAAGCATGTCATCAGCATAGAACAACTAATAAATTAATGAACCATCATTTAACTTTCGGAGGTAAACACAACTATCATACATGCTCCTCAAATAACCAATGACGCAACTTAAAGGAATCAAATTTGTTATACCATTGTCTTGGAGACTGTTTTAATTCGTATAAGGATTTCTTCAACAAGCAAACATTATCTTTTTTTCCCTTCAATTTCAAATCTTTCGGGGGTTGATGTATGTATATTTGTTCCTAAAGTTTGCCATGTAAGAAAGTTATCTTAACATCAAGCTGTTCTAATTCCAAATCATACATGGCAACTAAGGCAAACAAGATACCAATGGAGCTGTGTTTAACTACATATGAGAAAATATCATTAATAGTAACTCCTTGTACTTGATTATAGCCCTTTGCAACTATTTGTGCCTTATACCTTGCATCTTCAACCCCTAGAATGCTTTCCTTTTTTTTGAAGACCCATTTGCAACCAACAATTCTCTTTCTTGGCGGAGGCTTCACAAGAGACCAGGTACCATTTTTGTGTAGAGACTCAAATTTTTCATTCATTGCAATTAGCCACTTGGCTGAATCAGCACCAGAAACTGCTTCTAAATATTTTGATGGTTCTTTAATTTCTTCAATTTCCTGTGTAACTGAAAAAGCAAACGCAGCATAATCTCCAAACCATGATGATTGTTTACTTTCTCATCTTGGTCTATGTTTGGCTATGGAATACTCCGCATCTTCTGGTTCGACTTCAGGAATTTCAGCTTCTGACTCAACTTTAGGAGTTTCAACTGTAATTTGCTCCAAAGTTGATGAGCTTGGCTTAGAAGTATAAAGTTTTGTAATGCACCATAGGAAAAGATGATTTTATTCATGAACCGGCTTGCTATTTATATAGAGCAGATACAAACTAAAACACATATTTGCATCAGTGGACGTTCCGGATAAGTTAAATTTAGTAGACATTAACATGTAATTAGCAGGAATAAAGAAGGATAAGGAGAAAGAACCCAAGTAATAAAATGGAACTAACTAATATGATAGGATTTTGTGCAACAGAATATACTCGAATACAGGAAACTAACAAATCGTAAAACTAGTAATTAGGAAGCTAATAACAAATTCCTAAACTGAAATATAACAAATATTGTCCTTTAATACGCCCCCGCAAGTTGGGGATGACTAGAACAAGCCCCAACTTGTGAAAATTGCATAGAAACGTTGTAAGTGGAAGAGGCTTGGTGAGAATGTTAGCAACTTGATAGTAGAGTGAAGTTGATGAACCTGAGTGTTTTTTTGTTCAACTTGCTCATGAACAAAAGGGAAATTAATAGCTACATGCTTCATCTTATTGTGAAAAGTTGGATTAGCACAAATGTAGGTGGTGCTAACGTTGTCACTAAGTACTATTGGTGGAGCGGACAATGGAAAATGAAGCTCATGGAGCAAATTCATGAGCCAACTAATTTCAGAAACAGTAGCACAACAACTCGGTACTCAACTTCCATAGATGAGGGTAAGAAGGACCTTGCTTTCTGGAAGACTAAGAGATTGGTGAATCCCAAGGTAGATAACATAACTTGTTGATGTTCTGTCTTGTG
The DNA here is from genome assembly GCA_005239495.1 of Nicotiana undulata. Classification (NCBI taxonomy): domain Eukaryota; kingdom Viridiplantae; phylum Streptophyta; class Magnoliopsida; order Solanales; family Solanaceae; genus Nicotiana; species Nicotiana undulata. The sequence goes on from ML295174.1 coordinate 9,148, forward strand.
GATTCCCGGCCCAATCATAGTCAGAATAAGCAAGTAATGGTTGTCGACTTAACTTAACTCCTATTGTGCTGGTATGGTTCAAGTACCGTAGCAAATGTTTGATGGCATTCCAGTGAGACACTTTTGAATTATGCATAAACTGAGACAACTTACGAGTTCTAACTTTTGGATTATGCATAAACTGAGACAACTTGCGAACAACAAACTCGACGTTAGGCCTAGTGAAGGATAGGTAGTGAAGCTTACCAATGATTCTTGTTGAGCTGTCCCACATCGGAGGGATTTGAGGTCCTTGGTCTCTTTATATGGTCTTGGGCAATCCTGACCTCATAAGCTAGCTTTTGGGGTGAGCCAATATTGGATTTGACAAGCCCAATACTTGTCAAATAGTTAATGAGCTCGATGTACCACGCCCTTAAGTTCGTATATTGCTTTTTTTTTTTAGCTTGCAAACATATGTTGAATATTCAGAGGACTAGAAACCAGGAGGTTTTCTCATGTACGCTTCTTCTTCTGGAAGTTTTCCTTGTAAGAAGACATTATTAACATCCAACTGACGAATAAGCCACGAGCGTTGGGCAGCAATTGCAAGGACCAAAAAGACCGTTACAGGCTTGAAAGCGGGCTTGAACGTAGAATGATTATCCAAACTAAGCCTTTCATGAAACCTTTGGCTACTAGGCGAGCCTTATACCAGTCAATACTTTCATCAGGTTTAAGTGTAATTTTAAACAACCAGTTACTGTCCACAACATTTCGAGAGGGATCACTAGGAACCAAATCCCACGCTTGGTTTCTGGCTTGAGCATCATATTCTGCTTTCGTCGCTTCTTGTCATTGGTGGTATAGTTGTGCTTGACGGTAGGAGCAGGAAATTGGCGGCGAGAGATTGGTTTTGGCAAGAAAAGTCTCAGGGTTCAAGCTATTTGTTTTGTATCGGGTAACCATTGGGTGAGAAATGGTGGATGGTTTTGATTGTAATGGAGGAGCATGAACGCATGGCGACTGAGATTCTATGGGTGGCTATGGTTGAGGGGCTTGGACAGATTTGGTAGCCTTAGAGGTCCGACGGCTATAGGTTTGGGTAATGGGTGATTTACTTTTTGTTGAATGAGGAGATAAGATTGATTGAGTGGCGGAGGAAGAACTAGAGGTGTTTGTTGCATTATTGGGATAAGGTAGAGAATTACCGGAGGTCCGCGATGCTGCTGGAGAAGGAATGGAGCAAGACTTTTGTGCACGTGTAGACAACAACAGAGGTAGTTCCAAACAATGTGACTCTATTAGGATATTTGTTTGGCCTTTCGGTGGAGATACGTCATCCCAAGAAATTTTCATGTTTTAGTTTTTGTAATTAGAGAAAGTATTGACAAAAGGATGATTATTTTCAAAAGATACTAACATCTCTCGAATGATAAATTGTGGAGGACGTCGGGTCAAAGCATTGATGGCAATAATATTTATTTGAAAATCACAATTAAACACAGGGCTTTGATTTTGAATTAAGCTTGTTTTGTGAATTCGATTTTAGCCACGTTTAACATGAGCAACCAAAAATTTTGACGTTGTCATGATTTGACGATTCTTGAAATAAAATCTCATACAGACACTTGTCTTTTGAATTTGGAATTATCATTTTGTTAATGAGAAATTAGCTCGATGACATGCAAAACTCCAAAATATGGTTAGTAAGGAAGCTTGGTGCAATAGAGTTTTGTAGTCTCGAGTCTCGACAATATGATGATGCCGACGTTCTACCGGAGCAACTCTTTGTAGAGTATAACGTAGGAAAATTAAGTGTTCGATGCCTTGTGATTTTAAATATGAAGTTAAGCTTTGAATTCACCTCATCCGTTAGTGTAAAAAGATAATATTTTTGTTTGAAAACAACGTTCGAGCAATGATGTAGTGTTTTGCATATGCCACAATTTGGTTATGTTACAGTAAGACTTATATGATATTGAAGCTGCAACAACACCTGTAATAGTGGATCCCAATAAATTGTACAACGTACCGGATCTGCGTGCTTTCACGACCACAAGAATACCTCGAGAAACTTTCAGAACTCTATCTTTACCCGTGTATTTGCACCCAAGAGATTTTACAGCCAAATAGATGCGATTTGTTTTCAAGTCAGGAACATATCTAACATTGTTGAGAGTTCTCACCACACTATGGTGCATTTTGATTCGGACTGTACCTTTACCAATAATGTTGCAGGCAGCATTGTTGCCCATCACGAAAACTCCATCTTCAACAGATTCATGTTGTAAACAAATCCCAACTGGGAAACGTATGATAAGAACGGCCTGAATTCAAAATCAACTCATTTGTTAGATTTGAAACTATTATTAGTTGCTAAAAGTATAGTTCTCTCAGTCTAATCAGCAACTACACTTGGTTCGACGATGTAAGTATTTTTGTGCTCATTTTCTTCTCTGTATGCTTTTCTTTGTTTTTGAACTAAAAGCATTCAGAGATAGTGTGGCCTTTCTTATGACAACATTTGCGCACATCATTTCTGTATCTGAAGTTTGACCTTCATTTAGACCCCCACTACTTGAATCTTTCTTATTAGATCTTTCTCTTAAAAACAACTCTTTCTCTTGGTTCATACTAATTTTTCCAGTAATATCTCTATCTATCTATTCTTTTGATTTCAAGATAGATTTGATATCTTTATAAGAGATGTTATCCTTTTCATAAAGCATAGTATCGCTTAACTGTTTAAATGACTGGGGTAGGGAAACAAGCAATAATACGTCTTCTCATCTTTGATGTTAGCATCTATGTTACTCAAATCCATTAGAAGGAATCAAATGTTTTAAGATGCATGAGTATAGAGGTACCTTCAGTCATGCGAAAGAGTAAAGTTGTTGGTTTAGGTAAAACCTATTTTCAACTGTCCTTTTCATGTACAGGCTTTTAGCTTTTCCCATATACCTTTGGCTGAGCTTTCTGCAGCAACTTCACGCAAAACCTCATTTGAGAGATTTAAAATCATACTACTTTTTGCCTTCTATGACGGCAAACTCATTGTCCTTGATTTTATCCGGCTTTTTCTCCTTTTCTTCTCTTGCAGTGTTATATCTAAGCTATCCTGAATTAGAATAACTTTTATCTTTAATTGCCAAATCTCGAAGTTTGCACTTCGGTCAAATTTCTCAATATAAGTCCTTGTTAGAGTCATATTGACTATTGAAATTAAGTCGCTTAGATCCATCTCTAATACCAATATGTTAGGATTGGAAACTCGGGCAGTGCGAAATTTAGCCAAACAATGTTATAATGACAATAACAAGGACAATGCAAGTTGATAATATTGACAATTAACGCATATAAAGGCGACACAAATTTAACGTGGTTCGGTTAGTGTTACCTATGTCCACAAGTGAAGAGCAATATCACTATACCAACAAGAGTACAAAAGAGAGTACGAGATGAGATAAAACTCTAATCAACCCAAAATATCCCACAGAGAATAACCTCACAAGATCACTCCAAAGAAGGGATTCACACAAGTGTTTCCTAACACTCAACTCTCTTACAAAAATACTCTGAAGAGGAGAAACAATAATTGAATTCCCAATCTTGTTGGTGCATCTGTAACGTGAAACGTGAAGGAAGCTGCCCTTTTATAGAAAATTAAGGCCAAAATACATGGCCAAGAGATAGCCACATGGGACTTGTCTTACTTAGATGAGAATGGGCAACAAGGCCTTTGGTTACAAGGCCAAATATATGACCACGTTACAACTTTTTTGGCCTTCTTCTACTTCATATGCCCGTACCATCAGCCTTGCTTCTCGCATCTTGTCCACCACGAAGGCCATGCCCACCTTGTCCCGAGTATCTTCATTCTTAATCTTATCCCTCTTTGTATGCCCGCACATTCACTTGAGCATCCTTATTTTCGCTATTTGCATTTTCTGGAAATGAGAGTTCTTGCCCGCCCAGTATTCTGTGCGATACAACATATTCGATTTAACCATCACTGTGTAGAACTTACCTTTAAATCTTGGTGGCACATTCTTATCACAAAAAATACCAGATGTGAACCTTTATTTCATCCACTAAACCAATATGATGTGTGACATCATCGTCAATCTCCCCATTGCCTTAGATTACTGACTGCGGGTATTTGAAACTTCCTCTTTTAGGGATAATTTGTGTAACAAGTCTCACGTTCCCGTCTGGTTTATGGGTCACGTCACTGAAAAAGGCACATAACATACACTTGAAAATATGTGTATGTTTGGACTTGAGTTAAATCCTGAACATAAGACTTAAATGTTAAGTAATCATGTAGAGTTGGCGTTCTTCTTAAGCTGCCAAAAGGACATATTGGCGTAACAAAATCTTTGGTTTAACGAAATGGCTATGCTTTGTAATTTAGTCGGTAAGACGATTGTTAGCTGTATGACGTGATGGTTCCAAAATATTTCTCTATTTGTCAATATCCCTAAGTTGATTTGGGCATGTTATTGTGATTGTTTAATAGTTTAAGTACTGGAGCTTTCTAAAAATTTTGTTCGTCATTTTAATTCTTTGGATGGTGCAGAATATATTGGTGATATAATGCAGTTTAACCAAGTGCTATATAGTACGAGAGCCTAAATAATGAAGAATTAGCCAATGTAAACTTATGTTACAGGCATATAAGCAGATTGAAATTATTGCCGTATCCAATGCCAATTGCCAAACAGGTTTCCCAGTTTCAGTACTTTAACTGCTTGCCCTGTTGTGTTCAAAGGCTTATGCTTAGCTGTCTAGTTTTCAATATTCCTCTCTGTGAATCATCCCAGAATGTTTCTCAACTATTTGTGGAAAGAATTTTAAGATAATGGAAGAAAAAAGGGTCAAATATATATTTTCTTATAGCTTATCTTGATTTTTGATCTTTGAAGCAACCAGAGCGTTGAAATCTAGAGATTGCAATGCGTTATCTTCACGCATTTATCCTCTTGGTTCTACCAAATCAAAAGAATCTGCTAGCAGAGTGTTCAGAGTAACCTCTGCACTTGCAGAAACAGCAGTGTCTATTGCAGTTGCTGCCACAGTTGTGGGTGCTGCAGCAACTATTCTTGTTAGGAGAACTAAAGCTTCTGAAGCAATTGAGGTGAGTTGAAAGCTGACAAGACTTATTTCTTCTGATATAAATATTTGTTCATATCCTAGAGCAGCTCAATCAAATATTTAATCTTAGCGCTGAAATTACACTTAAGGACATTTTCTGTTACTGATCGTGGAGTACAATGAAAATCTCGTTGCCTTCTGGTTGATCTCAAAATAAACATATGTTTTATACCTTAAAGGTATCGAGGAAGACATGACTTTTTCTTCTACCATTGTTTGATAACGTTTTTGTCTTTCAAGAAAAGAAGAAATATATTTGTTTGGTTAAGGGCAGCAACATAAGAAGTATTCTCCAGCAGAAAGTTTGCAAGTTGCATTTTCAGTCAACTGTTGCATCAATTTGTATTCAGATATATCCTGCTAAAAATTCTAGTGCAACGAAAAAGGAAATGATATTTGTCTCTTGCAATTCAGTGAGGTTAACCTAAGGTACCAATCTGTAGTT
>ML295177.1:0-27884 GCA_005239495.1 Nicotiana undulata
CCTTAAAGATAATAAGAAGGTTAGATAAAATGTACGTTGGTGCTCGGCAAGTATGGCCCGGGATCTAGTCATGATCCTCCAGTTTGGGTCGTGACAAATGTAATAATTAGTCATTAATGTGTTATCATTGCAAGAGGTAGACGTTATACTGAAAGAATTCCCTATATAAGGGGATAAAATTTAACTTGTAAGACACATCCAAACTACGAATACAATACACTTTACTTTTCTGTGCTTCATATTATTGTCTATTTACTTACTTATTCGTAATTATCATTATTTCTTGATTATCAGAAACCCGTGTTCATCTTAAAAATAGCTTTAGTCAAGGGATCTAATTCTTTGGTTAAACAAATTGGTTCCGTTACTGAGAATTTGATAATCTTTGTTTACTTTTCAAACGATATCCTCTGAACTATGTCGAACTCCAACGACAATAACCAGCAAAGAGATGGGACTCCATCAGCCCCTGGATCCCCAGGAGGTTCAAGGGACCAATCCCAAGAAAGATCTAAGAACAACAACAACATTAATGATCAGACGGTAGAACAAGATCAAGTGAAGCAAATGATTGCAGAGTATGTGAGCCAGGCTATGCAAGAATTCGCAAGGCGATTACCAGCGGCATCACCTGCGTCGCTGACACCACCTCACAATAATACCATCACCGTGGAAAACCCCCAATCTGGGTTGGTAAACTCACCAAGGGAAGACACTCTTAATGAATCTCGCGAAGCTAGACCAGGTATGACTAATAACTCTGAATTACAAAATTTATTACTAACCTTGCAGAAACAGGTGAAGGAACAAAACGATCGAATCGAACAAATTCCTGAAGTACCACTTGTTATCAAAGGCATTGACGTTGATAGGTATTCTCAACAACCTTGGAAACTAAGCGCAACACCCTTGCCTATACCCAAGAAGTTCAAAATGCCTGATGTTCCCAAGTATGACGGGACAACTGACCCACGCGACCACATGACTGCTTTTACTACCGGAGTAAAAGGGAACGACTTAACAAAACAAGAGATTGAGTCAGTCCTAGTTAAAATTTTTGGAGAAATACTTACCAAAGGAGCATTAACCTGGTATTCTCTTCTCCCTGAAAACTCAATTGATTCATTTGTTGAGCTTGCAGATTCTTTTATAAAAGCACACTCCGGTGCACAAAAAGTAGAGAAAAGAATGAAAGACATATTCAAAATAAAACAAGGAGACACTGAACTACTCCGTGAATTTGTAGACAGGTTCCAGCGAGAAAGAATGTTACTACCACGGGTGCCTGATAATTGGGAAGCCATGGCATTCGCGAGCAATCTAAATGAAAAAAGCTCAGAAGCCACGAGAAGACTCAAGGAAAGCTTGAGAGAATTCCCAGCTATGACATAGATTGATGTTTATAACAGGTACAGTACTAAACTTCAGGTAAAGGAAGATACCATTGCTCGTTCGAAAGATGAAGATCATACCAGATCCAGACACTCTGAATCAGACAGGAGATCAGGTAAAAACAGGTATGATCCTTATATGGGACCCTCGGGACGTGAAACTCGTCCCAGGTTCAAAAATACTAGGTCAGAATATAGACCATCCAGCAGAGATGCGGGCTCATCGTTATCTAGATCCAGAAAGGATCGAGATAAACGACCTAGGGGTAATGCACGAATTAGGGATCACACCTTCAATGTAAGTACCCCTGAACTAGTTTCAATATTAAGAAATATGGGAGATAAGGTTAGATGGCCTAAAGAAATGCGGTCAAACTCAAATAAAAGGAACCCAGATTTCTGGTGTGAATTTCATAACGAATACGGACACAGGACTGCATATTGCAGATTTTTACAAGGTGAAATAGAGCAATTATTGAAATAGGGCTACTTAACACAATTGTTTAGTGATAAAGGTAAGCAGGCATTCATGAAGAACAGGCAGGAACCCCCGAAACCACCGTCTCCAAAAAGAACTGTCAACGTGATACACGGAGGTGAAGAAGTAAATGGAGTGGTTTTCAAAATAGCCATGAAGTTCACAATTACACAGGAAAAGCGGGTTCGAGAAAACCCGGACGCAAACAATATAACCTTTGATGATGAAGATTTCGGCGGATTAATACTCCCCCACAATGATGCTATGGTAATATCCTTACTCGTTCATGACACTAACGTTAAAAGAGTGTTGATTGACCCAGGTAGTTCAGTCAACATCATTGTGCTAAGAGTCGTGGAAGAAATGCTCTTGGGAAATCAGGTGATCCCAAAGGCATGAGCCATATCAGGGTTCAATAACTCTACAGTTATAACCAAAGGAGAAATTGAACTTAGCACTTATGCCGAGGGAGTAATCAAAAACACCAGATTCCAAGTCATCGATACTGACATGGCTTATAACGTAATTATGGGAAGTCCATGGATCCACGACATGAAAGCAGTACCATCTACATTACATCAGGTAATTAAATTCCCTTCTGAATGGGAATTCAACATATTAGGGGTGATCAACAAACCTCTAGGAATATAAAATTTTGTGGTACATTATAACAAAAATGTAGAGACAGAAGAATCAAAAGATAGAGAAATCTCCCAGGCAGGAGTTGCCGACCAAACAGGTATGGAAGAAATTATTACCCAAACAGGTACGGAAGAAGCTATTGTTCGAACAGGTACAGAAGAAGATAGTCACCAGAAAGTAAAACAAGTTACCACGGAAGATGAATCAAATCACGCGGATGTAGATTCCATACTGGATGTCATTTAAGAACCAGAAGAAGATGAGCACATCAAAACAACAACGGAAGAGCTCGAAGCTATTCCATTATTTGAACAAAAACCTGAACAGAAAGTGCATATAGGCACGAGGCTGAGCCCCAGTCGAAGAGGTAAGTTAATTAATTATTTAAAGGCTAACACAGATTACTTTGCGTGGTCCCATTCAGATATGACAGGTATCCCACCTGAAGAGATGACTCATAAACTAAATGAAGATACATCCTTCGTACTTGTTAAGGAGAAGAAAAGAAAGCAAGGACCATTCAAGAACCAAGTGATTGATGAAGAGGTACAAAAACTCTTAAAAATTGGTTCAATACGTGAAGTAACGTACCCTAATTGGTTAGCTAACACTGTGGTATTACCTAAAAAGAATTGTAAATGGAGAGTATGCGTAGATTACACTGATTTAAATAAAGCATGCCCCAAGGATTCAATCCCATTACAAAATATATATCAAATGATTGATGCCACTGTAGGACATTAATTGTTAAGCTTTCTAGATGCGTATTCCAGTTACAATCAGATTAAAATGGACCCCTCAGACGAGGAAAAAACTTCCTTTATTACAAACATGGGGACTTATTGTTACAAAGTCATGCCTTTTGGCTTGAAAAATGCCGGATCCACGTATCAGAGGTTAGTAACCAAGATGTTCCAAGAACATCTTGGGAAGACGATGGAAATTTACATCGATGACATGCTGGTAAAATCAACACACGCGGAAGACCATTTCCAGCACCTCTCTATTACCTTTGAAATTCTACGCAAGTATAATATGAAATTGAATCAAGAAAAATGCGCTTTTGGCGTGGAATCAGGTAATTTTTTGGGTTTCCTTGTATCAAATTGAGGGATAGAGGTAAATCATGCTCAAATTAAAGCTATAGAAGAAATACTTGATATACTTACGAACAAAAAAGAAGTTCAAAGATTAACGGGAAGAATTGCAGCCTTAGGAAGATTTATTTCCAGGTCTTCCAAAAAAAGTTTTAAATTCTTTTCAGTTCTCAAAAAGCAAAATCAGCTCGAATGGACTGAAGAATGTCAACGAGCTCTCAAAGATCTAAAGGCTTATCTATCAAAAATCCCGTTGCTATCAAAGCCAAAGGAGGGGGAGAAGCTGTATGTCTACCTTGCCGTCGCAGAAATTGCTGTAAGGGCAGTATTGGTAAGGGAGGATAAAGGTAAACAATCTCCTATTTATTATGTAAGCAAGACATTACTAGATGTTGAAACTAGATACCCACATCTGGAAAAATTAGCCTTAGCTCTAGTCACGGCATCTAGAAAGTTGAGGCCATATTTTCAATGTCATCCAATCACTGTTGTGACCTCTTATCCATTGAAAAATATGTTGCATAAACAAGAACTATCAGGAAGGTTAGCTAAGTGGGCCATAGAATTGAGCGAGCATGACATAATATATCAACCTAGGACTGTGATAAAGTCTCAAATTTTAGCTGATTTTGTCGCCGATTTTAATAATAGCATTGTCCTTGAAGTGGAAAAAGAGTAACAACTCTTTAACGGTTATAATCCGGGTCTATGGACCCTATTTACCGATGGTTCTTCCAATATAAAAGGTGCCAGCTTAGGCATAGTCTTAGTATCACCCACGGGGAAAAGACACGACAAGTTATCAAATGTTATCCTATAACTAACAATGAAGCAGAGTATGAAGCTGTCATTGCAGGTCTAGAACTGGCACGAGAACTCTCAATCGATCAAATCGTAATCAAGAGCAACTCCCAACTGGTGGTAAATCAGATGCAGGGGACTTATATCGCTCGGGAGACTCGGATGCAACAGTATCTATAAAAGGCACGACATCTCGTGAGACAATTCAAAATGTGGAAAATTATACAAATACCTAGAGAGGAAAATGCGAAAGCAAACGCATTGGCTAACCTCGCAGCAATCACGGAAGTTACAAACAAAGACAATGCAATTGTCGTCCATCTATTTCATTCAGCAATAAACCAGGACAAAAATGAGGTAACTTTCAACAATTTAATCTGGGATTGGAGAAACGACATTTAAATTTTTTGCAGAATGGCATCGTACCTGTTGACAAAAAAGCAGCTCAAGCACTTCGCCGAAAAGTTGCCCGGTACTGCCTCATTCGCAACGTATTATAGCGCAAGATGTTCGGAGGTCCCCTAGCTAAATGCCTCGGACCTAATAAAATGGAGTCCGTGATGAGAGAAGTCCACGAAGGACACTGTGGAAATCACGCAGGGGCGAGATCCTTGGTCAAACCCTTATCAGAGTTGGGTACTATTGGCCTAAGATGGAAGAAGAGGATGAGAACTTCGTATCCAAATGCGATAAATGCCACTGGTTTGCTAATAATATGCATCGACCAGCGGAACTATTACACCCAATAATATCACCGTGGCCATTCATGAAGTGAGGCATGGATATCGTAAGACCCCTCCCAGCAGCTAAAGGAAAGGTACGGTACTTATTCGTGCTAACTGACTATTTTACAAAATGGGTAGAGGCGGAAGCTTTCAAACAGGTGCGAGAAAAGGAAGTTAAAAGCTTCTTATGGTGAAACATAATATGCCGCTTTGGAATATCTAAGGAGATCGTGTGTGATAATGGCCCGCAATTCATAGGCACGCAAATCACAGAATTCTTTGAAAGCTGACAAATCAAACAGATTACTTCAACGCCATATCACCCCGTGGCTAATGGTCAAGCTGAATCAACAAATAAAGTCATCATCAACAACCTAAATAAACGGCTAGATAAAGCCAAGGGAAATTGTCCTGATGAGTTACCAGCGGTACTACGGGCCTACAGAACATCTTAAAAAATAGTCACGGGAGAGACTCCGTTCGCACTTGTCTATAGCTCAGAAGCCTTGATACCTGTGGAGATTGGCGAACCAAGCATAAGGTTTATAACAACCACGGAGGATGCAAACAACGATGAATTGAGGACCAATCTGGACCTGCTCGAACAAAGAAGAGAAGCAGCACTAATACGGATTGCAACTCAAAAACAAATCATAGAGCGTTATTACAACCGTAAAGCTCATCTCATATACTTCAAAATTGGGGACTTCGTCCTCAAAAAAGTCATTCAATCAACCAAAGAAGCTGGTAGGGGAAAATTAAGCCCAAATTGGGAAGGACTCTACAAAGTCCGAGGCATAGCTGGAAAGGGCGCCTATGAGTTGAAAGCTATGGATGGCAGGATCTTACCTCCAGTCAGGTATCACACGTTCGATTTTATTTTTGATCATTTAAAATATTACTATCCTTTTTATATGATAGGCATAAAGTTAACCCATCACCAGATGATGATATTAGACCTGCAAAGACGTGAGGAAGTAACTGAATTTCCGGTCTAGGGTTACACTTTCTGATGGACGCTTTAAAGGGTTAAGTAGTCATCATCTAAAAACTATACACCTTCGAGTCCCGTATGTTTTTCCTTTTCAGGAAAAGGACCACAAGGAAGGAATAGTCAAGTGCTCGAGATTTCATTCTTCAAAGCTCAAACACTTGGGGGACTATACAATATGGAAGGCAAAGACGAAGCAAAGAAGACTATCAAAAAGTCAAAGCTCGAGCTTGAAGATCCATCTACCCAACAAGTCAAGTGATACGAGCGAAATCGAAAGAGCCAAAGACTCAAACAAAGCATGATCCAAAAAACCTTCGAACATGTTCAGGTTAAACGGAAAAATATTACCTACGAGGAAGAAATGCACATCTTTGTACTTATTCAAAAGAAAATTGTTGTAACCAAAAACAGTTGTGGATAAAAGATCATCATCTTTGTACTCATTCAAAAAATAGTTGTAACTAAAAACAGTTATGAAATCTTTGTACTCATATAGAAAATTATTACTATCAAATAAAACAGTTAATGATGAAAGATCAAAATCCTTGTACTCATTTGAAAAACTGTTATCGAATAAAACAGTTACGGATGAAGAAGCATTTCCCTCGTGATTATTGAAAATTGTTATCAATGAAAACAGTTACGGGTAAAAAACCCTACCTTTACAAAAACTGTTACGAAGAAAAAACAGTTATTCTCTTGTATTAACTCGAAAAAACTGTTACATAAGAAAAACAGTTACGAAATACAAATGCATATCAAACCTGTTCAAAGAAAACAGATGCAACATGAGTTTTAGACGATAATCAAACACATGTAAAATGTTGTGAAAGTTCAAACAGAAAACTTTCTTCAAAAACATTCTTAAACATGTGAAAAATTCCTATCTCTCTGTTGCATTATTACACCATTATGAAGTTGAGACGTCTTCTTCATTAAGTGTCGATCAAAAAGAAAAAGGCCCCTCTTTCAAAATCGTACCTATTACGAAAAGGTGCGGATAATCTAAAGCATTTTAATGCAAAACTCAGAGGTAAAACTAAAACCTCGAAAATAAAGCATGCAAAAGACTTAAAAGAGTGAAACAGAAACTCAATAGAAGACAAAAGTCATACTTGCATATATATATATATATATATATATATATATTAAAACGGCTAAGTAAAAACTAAGTATTAACTTATACTTAGCCGTATATAGTGTTTATACATTATGGTGCCCCTAAGTTGTCAGTTGGGGACTTTAAGATCCAAATTTACCCCCGATGGGACTAGGGGTAACCACCAATTGGGACAAAGAAAAAAAAGGAGGAACCAACTTCTCAAACTTCATCAGGAAGGGGTTGACTTCTTCACTGGCAGAGGGAGCAGGAGCAGCTTGGGACGGGGAGACTTGAACAGCAGGAGCCTCACCTTCAGGTGAAGAGAGATTCTGACCTTGTAGAGTCTTCTCCATGGATTCCTTGATTTTAGCTATTTCAGCATTAAGGTCGAAATCCTCTCGACTCACGTCAGTCAATGTGTCGAGGCGTGAATTCATGTACGCCAAACTAACATCGACAGTTGCCGCGTCTTCAAGAGCTTCGTAATCCTTCTCCCATATCATAACTTCAACTCTCAGCCCGTCCCTCTCAGCCTCAACAGCATCATTGGCAGCCCTTAAAGGTTCTACAGACCTTTCCAAGAATTGAATTTTATCTAAGGCAATACGGAGATCCTCCTGGGTCTGGGTAAGCAACTGCACAAGCTCTCCCGAGTACTCTTCCTTTTTGTCCAGTAAGGCGTTCAAGCTCCTGACTTCTTTTGAGGTACGAGACAATTGCTCAGCAAATGAAGCCTCAAGGATGTTCTTGTCTTTAACCTCTTGATCAGAAGAAGCCTTCTCCACTGCCAGCTCTGCCATCACAACTCTCACCTGCTGCTTTAAGGTACATTTTTATTCTTCTAAGGCCTCCATGTTGAGCCTTAAACTTTCGTACTGCCCCTTCCAGTTATCTGCTTGAGCATGCCACTCTTTTACTTCTTGCTCCGTGTTAGAAATCCTCTTCATAAGCTCCGTGCCTATAAGATTGATCTACAAAGGAAAGACAATTAGATACCATAAACGTATATACCAACATGAAGTTCAAGAAAAGGCATTATACATTCAAGGAAGTATGGACGATCTCACTAGCCCATGTGAGAGAACTGTGGTTATCCAATTTGGCTCTCTCTGTCGGGCCTATCAGCGGTTTGAGCCACATGTCAGGCTGGCCAGATTTCTTAAAAAGACTCTCATCAGCCTGAACTTCTATTAGTACCTGCCACATCTCCCTGCTGGAAGACCCTATTTCTCTAACAGAAGGCACGGAAGCAGGTAGAGATGTAGAAGCCACAGGCGCGGAAGTCTGAGAAGCCGAAAAAGCCACGGGCAAAGCAGCAACATAAGTAGTAATAGCCAAGAGAGCAGAGGAAATAACAGGAGCAGATGAAGAGATTTCTCTAAAAGAAGGAGGAAAAACAGCTAAGGGAACTTCATTAATAGTAGGGCCAAAGCCTTCATGGAACAAATGATCCACAAAATCATGCACCGGAGAGGGAGGAGCATATTCAGAGGTAAAAGGTCTGACTACAGGAACGGAATACATAGACACGGGTGTACACTCATCGTATGAGATCACCCTCCTTCTGCGTGACCTATGCACCAAAGTGCCTTCCTCTTCCTCCACTTCTTCTGAGGTCTTAGACCCACCAACCTTTCTCTTTGAAGAAGAAGAACCTGAAATAATTTCCTGGGTGTGAGCCAGGGACAATTTGGGAACAGATGCAGCAGACGCCCCACGAGAGAGAAATCCTGTCAAAAGAAAAAGGGTAAACAACAAAAAGAGGCTCGAGCAAGGAAAGAAGCGGAAACAAAAGCTTTACTTACCGTGAGTTTTCACTTTCCAACCGTACTTCCCAGAGAAGTACTTCCAAGACCTTTCCTCCAACGGTGTAATCGACAACAACTTTTCTACCCAACCACGGATACCGGAGACATTCTTGACAGTACCCATGATTGCTGAAAAAAGAAGAAACAGCTACGGTGTTAATAAAAAACTTCAAGCAAAAAATAAGGAATGTGAGCTAATATGTACTCACGTGCACGATTTCACTTCTCGGGGAAGGGAAGATTTTCGTCACTTACTAAAGTAGCAGTAGGCGCAGCAACGTACCGAAGGTACCAACCTCTATCCTTATCATCATCATGGGTCACCAACACTCTTTTACTCCTGGCAGCCAGATTAAAAATTCCTTGACGAAATAAGGTCGGGGAATAAAGATGAATAAGATGATTGAAGGTGAAAGGAACTGAGGCTAAAGTAGCTAAAAATCTGAGACATGCAACAACCCGTCATACAAGAGGACAGATTTGTCCCAAGAAAATATCGAAAAAATGACAGAACTCAATGATAACTGGATCAATAGGAGGTCTATACCCTAAAGTAACAGGGTAGGTATAAACAAAAAAGAATATCCCGTCTTGTAGGACGTTATTGTTTGGTTACCATTCGGAACGATGACCGGAAAATCGGACTCCCAAAAATAGTCCCTGCAAACAAAGGGAATTAAACCTTCGGTGAGCAGGGTAGGGTACCTACCAACACTATCAAAGGATGAAGATTGATCTGTAAGGACTTGATTATCCCTAGAAAAGGTAAACTCAGCAGGAATGATTTCATCCACTCGAGGTTCGCGTAAAGGTTCGTGATGTTCTCTACATCTAGACGAAGATCTGTAAGCCCTAGAAATCGGAGAAATAAGAGACCTAGAAGAAGGAGGGGAAGTTCTGGGAAGAGGAACAACCTCTTGAAGGAGTAGAACTTAAACTCCTCAATCTACCACCTCTCCGGCTCCGCGTCGGAGCAAAAGAAGGGTCCAAATCATCAACGTTTATCACTCCCTTAGTTTGGTTCGAAGAAGACATATTTACAAAGACGAGGAAAAAGTTCTTTACAAATAAAGAATGAAAGTTTTTCGTGAAAGTAAAGAAAGGAGAAAAGGTATTTATACTCGAAGACAACCGTCAAAAATAGGAAAAAACAATGATGTGAAAGTCATAATTGAAGGTGTCACATCGTGACTAATGCAGCCGCAAAAATCCCTAAAAGGCGCCGAGTAATTGCAGAACCAACCCGGAGGTGACACGTGGATTAAGCATTAAATGGAAGTGACAAGCTACGCCTATGTTCAGAGAAGAATACAATGTTTCGAACTAAAGCGGCGGCAAAATATTCCCGCCATAAATGCGTATCCACTTACCAAATATTAATCAATAAATTAATGGTAAGTGGGGGGACTATATGTATTGGTAAAAAAAGAGCTTCACACGTATGATAATTCTTGATGATTTAGCCAGTTATGTGGACCAAGGAAAACATGACAACTGGACATGACTCTTTAAGGAGGTGCGAGGCAAAGAGGCACGACACTATATACCCACGAGGTAATCAGTTGTGGGAAACTCAACTTGATTAAGGCAACGAAGAGACACGGTCAAAATGAATCCGGACAGAGCTACGGGCAGATTCAAAGATCTTCAATTAATGATCCACACGTTACACAACCTTCACGCAACAGTTACTGTTATTCTTTGTAATGTTACATTAATGTAATAATTAGTCATTAATGTGTTATCATTGCAAGAGGTAGACACTATACTGAAAGAATTCCCTATATAAGGGAATAGAAGTTAACTTGTAAGACACATCAAAACTACGAATACAATACACTTTACTTTTCTGTGCTTCATATTATTGTCTATTTACTTACTTATTCATAATTATCATTATTTCTTGATTATCAGAAACCCGTGTTCATCCTAAAAATAGCTTTAGTCTAGGGATCTAATTCTTTGGTTAAACATAGGTAAGCCTAAAACATGCGAAAAATAAAGCAATATAACAATAGAAATAGAAAGGAACAGAAAATATATTACGCAGACGCTCGGCATTTACAACTTTCACTCCCCAAAACCCGGAATGTCACAAGATCACAAGCTCTGTACTAACGTAGCTCTATACGAGGAGATACGGAAAATGTATATAAGTCTCCTAAGCCTATTCTAGAGTAGAAGGGGACTAGTGGGATTCTGCAGACGCGGCAGAATTACCTTGCGGTCTCCTGGCAGTTGCTAAAGTACTCCTAGCCAAAATGCCGTGTACTGGTACCTGGATCTGCACATGGAAAACATGCACATGAAAGGGCATGAGTACTCCACAATTGGCACCCAGTAAGTGCCAAGCCTAACCCCAGTCAGGTAGTGACGAGGTCAGGTTAAGGCTCTACTGGATAGTTATAGTAAAAACAGTTAAGATCTAAACAAATACAGATAATAAGCTAAAGCAGAACGGTAAAAACGGTAAACGGCAAAGAATAATAAAAGAGAGCCCTCGGCTCAGCACAACCTATGTTCCCATAAAAATATGCAATGCAGTACAAGGGGAAAGCTCCTAGAATCTAGTCTGTAGTCCCAATTTAAATATGCTATGCAGTACATGGGGAAAGCTCGTGGAATCTCTTCCGTAGTTCCAATTTAAATACGCAATGCACTACAGGGGGAAAGCTCCCGGAATCTAGTCTGTAGTCCCAATCTAAATATGCAATGCGATGAATACAGAATACAATGTATATGAACAGTACCAAAGGAGAATCATAGGCAATCACGGATAAAACTACCTAAACTTGGTACAAGTATTAACAAATAAGAGCAACACAAGTAAGACAGCTAGACATGCTCATTCCTAAGCTACACTACACAGTTAGTATAGGAAACAGTGAAATAGAGGTAAATGAATTATGTCATGAAAGGGAAAAGTGATGTTTTAGCAAGAATAGCCCGTGTACGCACTTGTCACCTCACGTACACGGCACTCATATAACAAAACAATATCAAACAACCTAAGGGGAAGTCCCCAACACAGAGTTAGGCAAGCCACTTACCTCGACTGCACTACTCAACCCAAAATCACGCTTTTTCCACGAGTATCTGACTCCGGGTGGCCCAAATCTAATAAATTTGATTACATAGTGTAAATAACACTTTAAGGAATCGAAATGGCTAATTAATGCGAAGCTAATACGCGAAATTAGGAAATTCACCCAAAAAGTCCCTCGGGCCCACGTCTCGGAATCCGGTAAAATTTATATTTTCTGGACACTCATTCACTCACGAGTCTAACCATATAAGAATCTCTCAAATCGGATGTCAAAACCCCAATCAAAACTCAATAATTCGGTCTATGAAGTTTATCAAACTTTTCCCAAATTTTCCACCCAAATTCGAATTTTATGGACTAGATTTAAGTTAGGAATCATGGAAATTGAACTAAGTTGGGTAGAGATCACTTACCCAAGTTACCCAGGTGCAAAAGTCTTCAAAAATCGCCCTTCCCGAGCTCTCAAATTCAAAAATTGTGAAAATAGGCTTAAACCCTCAATTTTGGCTCTTAAAGAATTTGCCGAGGCATTGTTCTATGCGTTCGCGGAATGACCATCGTGAACGCGAAGAGTAAGGAACACGCGCCCAGAAAATGAACTATGTGAATGCGGACGAGGGCCTGCTATCATGAACCTCAGGCTTCCTAACCCTCTGCGAATGCGGTCCCAGACATGCGAACGCAAAGGATATTGAACCAAACCCCTGGGACCCCAGCTCATAACTACGCAGACGCGTTCAGGCCCCCCGCGTTCGCGATACAGTGCCTGGTCATACCTATGCGAACGCACTCTTCCACCCGTGAACGCATAGCACAAAAATTCCTGAAGCCCACTAAGCCTACGCATTCGCAACTACTCCCACGCGAACGCTCAGAACCAGCAAAAATCTGATGCTTCCTAAGTCCAAATCTAACCCGTTGGGCATCCGAAATAAACCCGAGGCCCCCGGGACCTCAACCAACCCTGCCAACCAACCCTAATACCTCATTGAAAGTTGGTTGAGCCTTAAAAACACGTCTCATAACATCAAAATTATCATATTTGCATAGATTCAAGCCTAAGAACTTATGAAATTTCTAAAATTCACATTCGATGCCGAATCACGTCAAAACTCATCCAAATGACCTCAAATTTTGCACACAGGTCATAAATGACATTACGTACATACTGTCACTTTCGTAATTCCATTCGAGCCAGATATCAAAATTTCACCTATCGTCCGAAATCGCCGGAATTCTAACTTTCGCCAATTCAAGCCTAAATCTAAAACCGACCTCGAAAACACATTCCGAATACGCTCCTAACCCCGAAATCACCCAACGGAGCTAACGGATTCAACGGAATTCCATTACGGATCCGTCTTCATATATTTCTAACTACGGCCCGATTTCTAAAGCTAAATTCCACATTTATGGACTATGTGTCAAAAAACACTCCGGATTTCACCACTCAACGCTCCGACAAGTTCTAATATCATAAATAGACGTGGGAGAAACATGTATCAGGGGATGAGGACGCTAACTCTCAAAAAGACCGGCCGGGTCATTACATTCTTCCCCTCTTAAGAAAATTGTTCGTCCTCGAACGAGTATAGAAACATACCTGAAGATGTGAAAATATGAGGGTACTGACTCCGCATATCCTGCTCGGTCTCCCAAGTTGCCTCCTCGATCGGATGACCCCTCCACTGAGCCTTGACTTAGGAAATATTCTTCGACCTGAGCTTTCTGACATGCCTGCCCAATATGGCTGCAGGCTCCCCAACCCGTTGTAATACCTCAAAAGGGCCAATGAACCTCGGACTCAGCTTACCCTTCTTCCCGAATCTCATGACGCCCTTCATAGGCGATACCCGAAGCAAAACCCGATCACCAGCCATAAATTCCAAGTTACGAACCTTTCGGTCCACATAACTCTTCTGCCTGGACTGAGCTGTGCGTAGTCTCTCGTGAATCACTTTCACCTTGTCCAGGGCATCCTAAACCAAATCTGTACCCAACAATCGAGCCTCACTCGGCTCAAACCATCCCACTGGAGACCTGCACCGCCTACCCTACAAGGCCTCATACGGCGCCATCTAAATGCTGGACTGGTAGCTGTTATTGTAAGCAAAATCTGCAAGAGGCAATTATCGATCCCATGATCCTCAAAAATCCATCACACAGGCACAGAGCATATCCTCGAGAATCTGAATCGTGCGCTTGGCTTGCCCGTCCGTCTGAGGGTGAAAGGCTGTACTCAACTCCACCTTGGTGCCTAACTCTTGCTGAACGTCCCTCCAGAACCGTGAAGTGAACTGTGTACCTCTGTCTGAAATGATAGATACTGGAATACCGTGGAGGCGAACAATCTCCCTGCTATAAATCTCAGCAAACCTCTCGGATGAATATGTAGTCAACTCTAGAATGAAATGGGCTGATTTGGTCAGCCGATCTACAATCACCCAAATAGCGTCATACTTCCTCAAAGTTCGAGGAAGTCCAACCACAAAATCCATGGTGATCCGCTCCCACTTCCACTCTGGAAGCTCAATCTGCTGAAGTAACCCTCCCGGTCTCTGATGCTCACATTTGACTTGCTGACAGTTGAGACATTTGGCTACATACTCCACTATATCCTTCTTCATCCTTCGCCACCAATAGTGTTGTCGCATATCCTGGTACATCTTCGTTGTACCCGGGTGGATGGAATATCGCGAACTATGGGCCTCCTCAAGAATCAACTCCTGAAGCCCATATACGTTGGGCACACAGATACGACCCTGCATCTTCATCACGCCATCATCACCTATGGTCAGATCCCTGGCATCACCTCGCCGAACTTTATTCTGAAGAGCCAGAAGGTTGGGATCCTCATACTGGCGCTCCCGAATGCGGTCATAAAGAGAAGATCGAGCAACGACACAAGCAAATACCCGGCAAGGCTCATAAATATACAATCTCATGAACTGACTGGCTAAGGACTGAACATCCAAGGCTAAGGGCCTCTCAGCTACATGAAGGTATGACAAATTCCCCAAACTCTCCGCCCGGAGACTCAAGTCATCGGCCACCACATTGGCCTTTCCTGGGTGGTATAATATAGTGATGTCATAATCCTTGAGTAACTCTAACCACCTACGCTGGCGCAAATTGAGATCCTTCTGCCCGGATATGTGCGGATCTCAGTAGCTTAAGACGGTCTAGGCCAACTCTGTACCGCCTTCACCTTCTTCGTATCTACCTTGATCCCATCAGAAGACACCACATGGCCTAGGAATGCCACATAATCAAACCAAAATTCACACTTAGAAAATTTGGCATACAATTTCTTCTCTCTCAAGGTCTGAAGCACGGTCCTCAAATGCTGCACATGATCCTCCTGGGACCGAGAATATACCAAAATGTCATCAATGAACACGATGACGAAAGTATCAAGATAAAGCCGAAATACGCTGTGCATCAGGTGCATAAAGGTTGCTGGGGCATTGGTCAGCCCAAATGACATAACAAGGAACTCATAGTGGTTATATCTGGTCCTGAAGGCAGTCTTCGGGATATACTGATGATAGCCCGAACGCAGATCAATCTTGGAGAACACCCTAGCACCCTATAACTGGTCAAATAGATCATCAATGCGAGGCAATGGGTACCTGTTCTTCACTTTCACCTTATTCAGCTGCCGGTAGTCAATACACATACGCATCGAACCATCCTTTTTCTTCAAAAATAATACCTGAGCACCCCAAGGTGATACACTGGGCCTGATGAAACCTTTATCAAGCAACTCCTGCAACTGCTCCTTCAATTCCTTCAACTCAGGAGGAGCCATGCGATAGGGATTGATGGAAATGGGTTGGGTGCCCAGCAACAAGTCAATGCCGAAATCAATATCTCTGTCGGGCGGCATAACCGGAAGATGAGCTAGAAATACATCAGGATAGTCCGTCACAACTGGGACTAACTCAATTGTAGGGGTCTCAGCACTAACATCTCTCACATAAGCCAAATACGCATCACACCCCTTTTTAACCATCCGTTGAGCCTTAAGAAAGGAGATGCCTCTGCAGGGAATATACTCTAAGGAACCTCTCCACTCTAACCTCAGTGATCCTGGCATAGCCAGCGTCACGGTTTTGGCGTGACAATCAAGAATAGCATAGTGGGGCGACAACCAGTACATGCCCAAAATAACATCAAAATATACCATACTGAGTAGTAACAGGTCAGCCCTGGTCTCAAAATCATTGATAACTATCAGACACGACCGATATACACGGTTCACGACAAAAGAATCTCCCATGAGAGTAGAAACATATACGGGGGAACTGAAAGAATCCTGAGATATCCCCAAATGCGAATCAAAGTAAGGAGATACATATGAGTACGTAGAACCCGGATCAAATAATACGGATGCATCCCTATGAAAAACAGGGACAATAATTGTGATGACCGAATCTGAAGCAACGGCCTCTGAACGGGCTGGAAGAGCATAATATCTGTCTTGGCCTCCCCCTCTAGGGCGACCTCGACCTCCCCGACCGCCACCTCGAGCTGTCTGAGAAGATGGGGTAGCAGCTGGGGATGGGTGAATAGATGGAGGACTCGGTGGAGCACGTGGGGCCTGATAGGACTGAGGTGGTGCAACCCTCCTAGCTCTGGGGCAATCTCTGATCACATGGGGAGGGTCACCACACCCAAACCAACCCTTCGAAGGACGTGGCGGCTGCTGCTGACTCTGAACGGGCCTACTGGACTGGCCGGTGATAGCACCTCGAGCAGGAGGCACATAAGATATTGGCGGTGCATAATAAGGTTCCTGAGGTCTAGGAGGAGCTGGAATATCGCTGGCTGCTGGAAGAGCTAGATGAACGGGGCGACTCACAAAACCCCTACCATAGCGTGCTGCTGGTGCACGAACTTCTGAAAAATGACCAGTCTCTCGAGACCTCTTGGCCTCACTCTCCTCCCTGTCCCGGGCTAACATACTCTCAATTCTCCGGGCGATCATACGTGGGAGAAACATGTATCAGGGGATCGGGACGCTAACTCTCAAAATGACCATCCGGGTCGTTACAAATTCGATCCCGACCCCTTCGGGTAAAAGCTGCATTGACCCCTGTACTTTCTAATCTTTAGTAGGATAGGTGGGAGCCTATCATACGCATCTTCCCGATGCGTTGCATCGCTTCCCCTGCCCCTGTCGTTTCGATCTTTGTGCATTGTTGATTTATTTTCTCTATTGGGGTGTTTGTGTTCTCTATAAAAATGGGTTGGGAACCCTTAGAGTAACCCTTTATGTTTACCAGCCTTTGAAACTGCATATTTTCCTATCTTCTTCTTCTTCCTGTGTTCTTTCTCTAGTTGCTCCCATTTTCGCACCCTTACTCTCCTTTCTGGTTTGAGTGATTCTTGTTACTTTTACCTCTTTCGAGTTCGTATCTTCTATAGTTACAAACAGCCAAAAATGGTTAATGCACCTCCTGGCTCTGGTGAGGCTCCTGACCCAATCCCTCTAGCAGTGAGAATGCCTCCCGATGATGATGATGTTGGTGCTGCTACTGAGGACGAGAGATTTCCTACCGTAGAGGAAATCATTCCTCGTAGTGACAAAGCCAGGTCGGACATCTCGAAACTGCCTGCGGATGAGCCTGAGCCTGTAATATCTGAAATGGACGTGACATACCTCGCTGAGCTTAGGGAAAAGTACAACATCCTGACCCATATAGACCTGATCCCGGCTGGCTACAACATAAATCATTTAAATCGCCCTAGGTATTGTGCATTCTACGTTTATCTATTGTAAGTGGGCTATTCTCTTCCTTTTCCTCCGTTGGCGGAGGAATTCTACCGCTATTACGACATCTGTCGGGCCTAGCTCTCCCCCTATATTTAAAAATTTTCTCATGTTGATAAAGTATGCGGAACTGGCCAACCGCGGGATTTCCATTCGTCACTTACGGCATCTCTTTGTGCCAAGCTTCCTTAGAGGTACGATGTTACATCTTCGACATAGTGGGAGAAAGAGGTTGGTAGTGAAGATGGACGACAGGCCAATCTTCGATTTTGGTTCAACTTCTTCTACATTAAGACCGAGCACGTGGTGGCGAACCCTAGTGGATTCCCTAAAGCGTGAAACTTCGCCCATAAGTATTTTTGCTGACTGATTGCTTGTTTTATTTATCTAACCATAAGGCTATTTTCAAGAAAATGGAGGCGAAGTATCGTGAGTAGCGTGCCAAGCACCGTGAGATATGCATCCGATTTGGTGTGGACGATAATTTCCAGTCCCTTAGGGATGAGCTGAAGTAGAAGCACAATGAACTTGTGAGGGTCACCGGCAAATGTAGTGAGCTCGAGGGAGCTCTTAGAGTCAGGGAGGAAGAGCTTGAAGTGAGCAAGGGGGTCGAGGCTGAGTGTGTCGATCTTCAAGCTCAAGAGGCGTCACTGCGGGACGAACTTGAGCAGAGTTCAATTAGTGCCAACGACTTAAGTGATGAGTTGATTGAAAAAACGGCG
The DNA here is from genome assembly GCA_005239495.1 of Nicotiana undulata. NCBI lineage: Eukaryota > Viridiplantae > Streptophyta > Magnoliopsida > Solanales > Solanaceae > Nicotiana > Nicotiana undulata. Next base: position 18,583 of record ML295177.1, read on the forward strand.
GAGTTGAGGAAGTCCAAGAAAGGCGAGTGACATCTTTGGCAAAGGTGGCGGTGTATGAAGATGACATCCACGTCCTCCGGTCTGAGCAGGAAAATGATGCGGAGACGACCATGCTCAGGGAGGCGAGGCTTGATGAGCGAATTGGAGAGACCGAGAGAGAGGTTTCAAACCTAAATGGTTAGTGCAGTTGTTGGCTCGATCGTCTTCCTCTCACACTTCCACTTATCCCGAAATGCGCGAGTTGTTTACGAGAAATGGATCCATGCTGAGGCCTAGCTAGACATATTCAGGGACTTGATGACGGCAGGGAGAATTTATGAGGTTGAGTTTGAGGATGCTCGTACCAAGGCACACGCATCTCGGGTCGCCCGTGGTTATGATCCCGCCACGCCGGGGGCAGGTGATGGCGAAGATGACTTGGACAGGATCGAGCAAGGTGCTTGGTATGAAGACGAGTACTAGGACGTCGAGGACGATGGTGGGGATAATGCTGCTGAGTAGTTATACTTTTTGTAATCTTTATTTTAACTTTTGTGGGCGTCAATTCGGCCCTTGTAAGATATCTTTTTCAATTGGAATGCTATTTTTGCTGTTTTTTTCTAAGTCCTCTGTTTTTTTCTTGGATATTTTCCTCGTTTGGTTTCCTTGATTTGAAAAAGTTTGTTGGAAGGCATTGACTCGAACGTGGTCGAGTGTGACTTTAATTTGCTCGAGTAGAGTCAAATGTCGCCTTAATTAGTTTTAACGAGGCTAACTGTGAATCGAATTCGATCTAGGTCGAATGTTATTCTTAGTTAATTCGAACGAGGTTAACTGTGAATCTAATTCGATCTAGGTAAAATAATACTCTTAATTAATTCGAACGAGGTCGAATGTGCGTTGATTCGAGCGAGGTCGAGTGTTAATCTTAATTAATTCGAACGAGGTCGAATGTGAGTTGATTCGAACGAGGTCGAATATTAATTTTAATTAATTCGACGAGGTCGAATGTGAGTTGATTCGAGCGAGGTCGAATGTTACTCTTAATTAATTCGAACGAGGTTGAATGCGAGTTGATTCGAGCGAGGTCGAATGTTACTCTTAATTAATTCGTATGAGGTCGAATGTGAGTTGATTCGCGCGAGGCCGAATGTTACTCTTAATTAATTCAAACAAGGTCAAATGTGAGTTGATTCGAGCGAGGTCGAATGTTACTCTTAATTAATTCGAACGCGGTCGAATATGGTATCTTAATTAATGCAGCGTTAACTTTGAGAAGTTTACATGTTATTCAGGATGGTATTCCAGTCCTAGTCTATCTAGTACCTTTATTGGTCGACCTGGAGAAGTATTTAAGAGGTCGGGGAATGAACCGGTAAACTCGTATCCCACCTGCTCGTGCTTAACTCGAAATGTCTTCCTCATCGCCTCGTTAAAAACCTCCCCGAGAAAACCCAATTGGGACAAAACTCAGGTGAAGGGAAAAGAATATGGCTCGGAGGACATTTTTCCTTAGAAGTTGAAATACTTGAGGTGGCGACGTTCCAGTTGTTCGGTAGTAGTTTTCCTTCCATCATTTCCAGTCAGAATGATACTTTATTTGCTTTTGCTGTGATTTTGTATGGATCGCCCCAATTCATTCATAGCTTTCCTTCCCGTGGATCTTTGCTTGCCTGTGTTTTGGACTTGAGTACGTAGTCCACGACTTTGAGTGGTCTGAGTTTGTCTTTTTTGTGGTAATAACGTTTTGCCTGTTGTTTTTGGGCGATAATCCTTATGTAAGTTATATATCTCCGTTCTTCGGCTTCATCGAGGTCCTAGCTTCTGCTTTTGTCGTTTCTCGATACGCTCTAGTGGGAGTATCTTAGACTCGGTTCTCCGACCTCGACTGGTATTACCGCATTAGTCCCATAGACTAGCGAGTAAGACGTCTCTCCTGTGGTTGTTTTCGGCGTAGTATGGTATACCCATAGCACTTCCGGTAGTAGTTCCGGCCATTTTCCTATGGCGTTCTCGAGCTTTTTATTCATGATATTCAGTATTGATTTGTTAGAGGATTATGATTGCCCGTTGCCAGCGGGATGAAATGGCGTGGGGAGTATTCTTTTGATATGCCATTTCTCGAAGAACTCGGCGATCTTTTTTCCGGTTAATTGAGGCTCGTTGTCACAACTGATTTCTTTGCAGAGGCCAAAGCGGCACACAATATTCTTCCACCCACTTGGAAAAATAGTCAGTCAAAACTAAAACAAATCGTACGTTACCTCGCCCTACTGGGAGGGGGACGACGATGTCCATACCCCATTTGATGAAAGGCCAAGGTGAGGTGACTCAGTGTAGGTGCTTGCCCCGCTTGGTGGATCATTGGGACGTATTTTTTGCATTATACGCATTTTTTCACGAAGTCGGCGGCCTCTTTTTTCATGGTGGGACAGTAGTAGCCTGCTCGTATGAGGCATCTGACCTGCGCTCAATGTCCAAAATGACCTCCGTACTGACCTTCTTGGACTTCTTCTAGGACGCGTCGTGTTTGGTTTGGACCTAAGCATTTTGCTAGGGGGTCGCCATACGTTCTTTTGTACAGGTCGTTGTTTATGATGTTGTACCTAGCCGCGTGCATTCGAAGATTTTTGGCATCTTTTTTATCATCTGGAAGCACGCCATCCTGCAAGTATGTAACAATACGATTGCTCCAGTTCCAAGTTAGGTTTATTATTCTTTCCTCGATTTGATCGATCGATGAGTAGAGGAGAGTGGCGACGTTCCTTTCTCCGTTTATGCTTTTAGTGGCCGTTGCTAGTTTGAAAGGCCGTCTGCTTCGATATTCTGCGCTCGAGGGATTTGGTCGAGCTGGCATCCATCGAATTCGGGTAACAGCTTGGAGATCTCGACCTGAGATTTTTGTAGTTTTTGTTCTTTGATTTGGAAAGTCCCTGTGACTTGGTTGATGACGATCTGAGCGTCGCAACATAGGATGACTCGCTTCACTCAGTACTTCAGTTCTAACCTTAGTCCTGCAATTACGGTCTCATAATCAGACTCATTGTTAGTCACCGGGCATCTAAGGGATTGGAGAATTACATCGCTTGTTGGGACCTCGAGCACGTGTCCCAGTCCATACTCCGACGCGTTAGAGGCGCCATCGGTATACAAAACCCATAAGTCCTCTATTTTGGGGGAAGTATGGGTAACTTCCTTTTCGACTTCAGGCATTATTTTTGTGCTAAAGTCGACGACGAAGTTGGCGAGCACTTGTGACTTTATCGTCGTTCGTGGATGATATGTTATATCATGCTCGCTCACTTATATAACCCATTTAGCCAATCTGCCCGACAGCTCGGGTTTATGCAAAATACTCTTCAGGAGAAAGGTCGTGACTACCGAGATGGGGTGGCACTGGAAGTAGGGTCTAAGCTTTCGTGAAGCTACGACGAAAGACAGGGCCATTTTCTCAAGGTGTGGATACCTCGTCTCGGCATCGACCAGGATTTTACTAATATAGTAGATGGGAAGATTGCGCATCTTTGTTTTCTCGGACCAAGACCGCACTCACCGCCACATCGGACACTACTAAGTAAACGAGGAGGCATTCTACGGGTTCTGCTTTAGAGAGTAGTAGAGGTGAAAACAAGTACATCTTTAACTCTTTCAAGGCGTTGACTCACTCAGAGCTCCATTGGAGTCCATTGTCCTTCTTGAGTACACCAAAACATTTGTGGCATATGTCGGAGGACCGTGAGATGAATCTCGACAGGGCGGCTATACGGCCGATCAGGTTCTGCACCTGTTTCTTACTATTTAAGTTCTATGGTATTCCCTACATAGCTTTGATTTGGTCGGGGTTGACCTCGATGACTCGTTTTGATACTAAAAAGCTTAGGAACTTCCCTGAGGATACACCGAAGGCGCACTTTTCGGGGTTCAATTCATCTCATATCGTTTGAGTATGTTGAAGGCCTCTTTCAGGTGGTCGATGTGATCCTCTTTCCTTTTTGACTTGACCAACATATAGTCGATGTAGACCTCCATAGTTTTGCCGAGTTTATATTTGAACATCTTTGTCACCAACCTTTGATACGTCGCCCCTGCGTTTTTCAGCCCGAAAGGCATCACTCTTTAACAGTACGTCCCCAAGTGAGTTATGAAGGTTGTCTTTTCTTGGTATTCCTCCTCTATAAGGATCTGGTTGTAGCCCGAGTAGGCGTCTAAGAAGCTTAATAGCTCGTGCCCGGTTGTTGCGTCACTGAGCTGCTCAATATGGGGCAGTGGGAATGAGTCTTCGGGCATGCTTTGTTCAGATTTGTGAAGTCCACGCACATTCGCCATTTTCCGTTATTCTTTTTCACCATGACTATGTTGGCGACCCATTGGGAATATTTGATTCTCTAATAGAGCCGTTTTCCAGTAGTTTTTCAACCTCCTCGCGGACCGCGTCATTTATTGCGGAATTGGATTTCTGCCTAACTTGTCTTACTGGGGGTAAAATGGGTCGACGTTCAACTTGCACGTTGCTATCTATTTCGGTATGCCCGGTATATCTGCATGGCAAAAGTCAAACAAGTCTGCATTGTAAGCTAAGAATTCATGGAATTTACCTGGTTCCTGAAGCTTGTGGTCGATGTTAGACTTTTTTCTATGGTCGTCTTTGTCGAGTTATACGGGGTTGAGATCTTCTATGCTTGATCTTGTGGCCTCTATGATTTCGGGGTCTTTGCTGATGTCCTTTTCTTTATCACCACTTGCCTCGACCTTGTTAATTGCTATGCCTCCTTGGCTTTGCCCTTCATTTGCTGGGTATATGTGTAATCCTGGGCGATGCGATAGCATTCTTCGGGAGGTGCGTTCCTCTTCTCGGATGCTGAATACTCCCCAAGAGGTGGAAAATTTGATGACTTGGTATAAGCTGGAGGGGACGACTTTTATGGCGTGTATCCAAGGTCGACCTATGATGGCGTTATACGCCGTGTCTTGATCCATGATATGGAACTTGGTCTCCAAAGTGACGCCGCAAGCCAGGACGGGCAGTGTGATTTCTCCAGACGTCCGTTCAACTGCATTGTTAAAATCCGTTAGTGTGATGTGGTGTGGCACTATCTTATCCTAGATTTTCATTTTTGTAGGAACTCGAGGGCGGATAATGCATGTTCCGCTTCCATCATCATACCATAATACATTTCACATACGTATCTAAGATGCATAAAGTAATAACAAGAGCGTCATAGTGAAGGAAAATCAAAACGTGTGTATGTGACTTATCAAAGATGATACTTTCTTCAAGTTCGACATACCGTTCATGAGTGATCGATCGTTTTAGCTTGTGGGTTGTCGTGAATTTTACGTTGTTGATCGACGCATCGTCGCCCCCTCCGATTATCATTTAGATGGTTCGAGTAGGAGAAGGAGACTTTGGTGGACCTTGATGTTGTTCGCGTCCTGGGGAAAAGTTCGGCCTTCCTCGGTCGCTTAATAGTTCTTTCAAGTGCCCTTGGTGAAGCATATTCACGACCTCTTGCCTTAGGGCGATGTAGTCCTCGATTTTGTGACCCCGTTCTTGGTGGAATTCACAGAGGGCGTTTTACTTTCTGGTATTCGGGTTGGACATCATCTTCTGCGGCCACTTCAACTTTGGGCCGGGCTTTTCCAGGACGTACATTATTTATGAGGGAGAAACACAAAAGTTGTGAGTAGATAGTAAATGAGGCATACCTCTTTCGCTTCGGTGAGTCCCTGTTTGTAACCTAGATGATCAGTCACCGTGGTGGGGGGCAGTATGACGGAGACTCTAACATATGGTTTATGTCTTTCCTCAGTTGGGTCGTTGACCTACCTGCTCTCTTTTGTTGTCATTTCTCCGGTCTTTCCTGGATTCCATATGTACGGAGGTTTATCGCTGAGTTGGCCCGTTGAGGTCATCTTCGTCAACTCGTACTTCAGCGCAGTAGGCGTTATGTATCTCGTCCTAAGTGGTTGGGGGATACTTCATTGGCTGGCCTAATAATTTTCTGGTCGCCCTTGAACCGCTCCTGTTCAACCCATTCTGGAAAGCTACTACTACCATTCCTTCTGATACATTGGGTAAGGTCATCCTCACGCGGTTGAATCGAGTGATGAAGTCTCTTAGCCCTTCACTGGGTGACTGTTTAATGGCAAATATGTCATTCACTCTCGCCTCTGCTTTCTTAGCTCCGACATGGGCAGTTACAAACTTGTCGGCTATTTTCTTGAATGTCTCTATGGAGCGCGCATGCAGTTGCGAATACCAAGTTAGTGCTCCCCGGTGAGGGTTTCACCAAACTTTTTCAACAATATGGAAGACACTTGCTCTTTGGCGAGGTCGTTGCCTTTTACAGCGGTGACATAGTGAGTTACATGATCCTCAGAATTCGTCATATATTTTCAGGTTCGAGGGCATTTTGAAGGTTTTAGGTATGGTGTGCGGTGCAACTTCGTCACTGTACGACTGACCAACGAACCGACCGGCGTCCCTTTTTGATAAGAGTTTTGGGGCACATGGTATTTTGTCTACCATTTCTATATGCTCTTTCATTTGGCCTCGGAGCATTTTGTTTTCGTTCTCTCGATCTCCTCCATCTTCCTCAAAATGGTTGTGAGGGTATCGCCACCTGCATTATAAACATTGTGAGTAGTACCTGTTACTGGAGGAAAGTTGTGTTGCTCATCTGTCGTTGGTGCGACGCAAGCCCTCGCATTCTCTCTACTCGTCCTTTGTGCGGGTTTGTCGAGGATGCTGGTTAGCGTGTTTGTCAACCACGCTTCGAGCACCTTTTTCACCGCTGGTGGCGCTTCTTCCGTTATGGACGTGGAGGCTACTTAACTGTGTGAGGTTGTGATGATGCCGAGAGGAAGGGGTGAAAACTGCTCCGCCTGGGGGGTGGCGTTTGGCGTGATGTCCTCAACATCCGTTTCGGCGATATCATTGATGGTGGTTAGGAGGTTGGTAAAGAGATCGGCTACTACCTTCATCCTTTCTTCTACATTACCTGCTAGGTCAGGCCGTGCACACGAGAAAAGATAGGATTTTGCATTTTTTTGACTAAAATATCCCTACAGACGACGCCAAATTGTTTGATTAAAAGGTGATAATTTTTGGTTAAACTAATTAATCCGATATTAAGAGGTTAATTCTAGTTAAAGATAATAACTTCATATCTAAAATTGGTGGGATAGATGATGTGGATAGCAATGAGACAGATTTTATGCCGCCAAATATTAACTGCTAAGGGTGTAACTAAACGTGTGAGATATCAGATATTAAATAGCAATAAATGGCACAAAATGTAAATAAGGAGCCAGATTCACCCAATATTAAATGAGGTGGATGATTCTTTCTTCCGACAATGATGAATAACAGGAAAACAAGAGAATATTAAACCCTTTTCTTAGAACAGGTAGAAATGACCAGATACAAAAAGAGCGAGTCTCTTCAGAAAGATGTTCTTTGTATTTATCTAGAGAGCTTGCTTTTCAAAAGAGTTCTTATAACTTATAATATTATATGTCTCTGATTCTATTTATATGGGATATTCCCAAATAACTCTAAAAGTACAAACAGAGAGAATATTCACTCTGAAGATCTCAATACAAAACTAGTTGTTACTTCTGTCCACATTGCTCGACCTCGGCAGTGATTGACCGCTTGGCGCTTTGATCCATTGATCACTGGTCCACCTCGGCCAAACTGCCCATGATAATCATCGCTTCGTGCCGAATTTCCTCGTCTGATTTTGACCCCTACACTAACAATCTCCTATCGAAGTATCTCATCATCAAATTCACCGGCTTATTTGAATATTCATTATGCAAAATTGAAATCACATGCAGGGGCGGACGTAATAGCGACACCTTGTTCATCTGAACCCATAACTTTCGATGCGGAGAATAAATTTATATGTAAAGAATAATTAAAATTGTATCAAATGGTAGGTCTGAACCCATAAGTTTAAAAATATAACTGGTTTAATGCTAAGAAGCTTAAATGTTAAACTCATAAAATTTAAATTCTGAATCTGCATCCGGATATTTCTGGCCACCAAATCATGCATGCTATGTACATGCCATCAATCCATAACTAAATCCACTGCATAAAGTCAACTTTGAATATAAGAAGACTCTTTATCTTTTTCTCTTTTCTAGAAGAATTAGCAAGCGTCCTAGCTAGATTAGACAAAGTGTGTGTGTGTGTGTTTTAGCTCAGACACATGCTTCCAGAAAATGGTGTGAAGAGGGGTTTGAATAGTGTGCCATTTGCGCATTTTGTGACTCTTTCTCGTGCTTTTTCTCTATCAATTTCAAAGTCTTATCTGCTTAAAAAGTAAGCATGAGCTACATTTACGTTAAAGTTATACTTTGGCTGTTTATTATTCATCCATGCTTCCAACAAGTTATATTTTCGAAACAATGAAAATAAAGTTAATAATATTGTGTTTAAGGGAATGTTTCTAAGCTTAAGGGATATTAAGACTTCGAAAAGTTTATACTAAAAGGAACATTCTTAAGCTTGAGGGATATAAGACTTCCAAAAATTTGCACTAAACCAAACATTGGATCGACGACGAGGTAGAATTTCAACTTTATGAGTTTTAAATATCACACGTTAGCAATTGGATTCTGATTTTAATTTTTGTATATATTTAATTTTCGCCCTTTCTAGACTGAGGGTCTATTGGAAACAACATCTCTACCTACATTAGATAGGAGTAAGGTCTGCGTACAGACTATCCTCCCCAGACCCCATCTGTTGGGATCAAACTGAGGTTGTTGTTGTTGCTATTTAATGAATTTATTTTAACACAAATACAAAGTTTATATTACTAAAGCAGTGGGTTTAACCTAACCGTGGTACCTTCTACCTCCATCTCCCCTGACGTTGGAAGTAATCAAGCTTAAATTTTTTAGGAAAATACAAATGAAAGGAAAGAAGAGAAAAACAAGGGATGGTCCTAAAGAGGAGTGGAGCCACAATATTAGTTACATGCATGTTTGGACAAATTCAATAACTATTGCTTAGTGTATTTTTATTAAGAAATCTCTTAAACATATACAATAACTATTGCTTAGAATTTTTCAATGATTAATGGTGTGTTTGGTACGAAGGAAAATATTTTTCGGAAAATATTTTTCAATTTTTTCATGTTTGATTGGCTTTAAATATTTTGGAAAGCATTTTCCTCATCAACTCATTTTTTTCTCTGTTAAGAGAGGGAAAACATTTTCCAAAACTCCTTCTCAACCTTCCCCACCCTATTCTTTACCCTCATCAACTCACCCCATCTCTGCCCACCCCACGCCCACCTCAACCCCCC
>ML295177.1:28935-40198 GCA_005239495.1 Nicotiana undulata
TTTTTTTTTTTTAAATATATTTTTAGTTTTACTTTTTTCATCTTTCGGTTTACAGGTTCAAAATTTTACAAGTTCCAAAGTTAAGAGTTCGGAGGTTTATGTGTTTCGAAGTTTAGAGGTTCGAAATTTCGCGGTTTCGAAAGTTTTGCGGTTCAGAAGTTTATGAAATTTGTGGGTTCAGAAAATTATTGATTTGAAAGTTTATGGCTTCGTGTTTATTGTATCAAAATTATTTATGAATACTCTTAAAAAAATATTTTTCTAAATTTGCGTACCAATTACCAAAAATAAATAAATTACTACTTATTTTACAAAAAAATATTTTACACGAAAAACATTACCAAACACACTCATAAACTTTAGAATCCTGTCTTCGTCTCTCGTTCAAAGGGAATCAGATAAGAGTACGTAGTAGTCAAAGAAAGATTCTGAAAACTTTCCAAAGATTGCAATCAGAGAAAGTCAGCAATATGAAAGCTCTTCTTCGTTAATACTTAAAATATACATACAAGTAGCAGCCAGTACTGTAGCTCAACGGCATTGGTGAGTCACTGCCCCAGGCCCCCAGCACCACCCCCACCTGAATACACAGAGTACAGTAGCAGCTGCCTCAGCTCAGGTCAGCTGGTCCCTCAAAATCAGGCTCCTCACTGGCCACTTGTCCTGCCTCAGCCACCATTGCTAAAATCAATACTGTCCATTGCGGCGGCATAGCTAATTTGCGCTAGGTGACTACAAAAAATAAATCGTTCATTTATTATTACTCTCTTTATGTCGCTGGCGTTTGGTGTTAAATTCTTATATTTATTTTAAAAAATTTAATTGGTGTGAAGCGTAGTTTAAAGATAAAAATATGTTTGTGTATTAATTTATAAAATACATATATTTTTCTTTTTGAAAAAATATGAAATATGAGTTATACTCGTAAGTTTTAAAAATTATTAAAAATACTCAATAGTACCTTCATCAACAACATTCGTTATCATTATCACAAATCACAATCCTGAACATAAATAAATTTAGTTAAAATTATCATTTTTATAGTGAACTACATAATACACTATCGACCGAGAAAACGAAGCAACATTGTTACAAAATAATAAATGGTGAGCTCTTTTATAAAATACAAAAGTTTAGGACAATTTTTAAAAAAATTAAAAAATATAATAGTAATATTTTGAGCTGGTTTTAGGGTTTGAAAATTTGCCAAAATATAAATAAAATTCATGAACAAACATGTTTTTGCCAAAAAAAAATGAAATTGGAAAAAGATTTGGCAACCTATGGGCAAACGGGTCCTTCATTTTATATTGGAATAGAGCTAGAGTATAGCTTAACCGAATCTTGTAATTTTAGTTCATATTATGTACTAGTAATATTTATTCTAAGAAAAATATCATATTAAATATATATAAACTATGAATTGAAAATTAAATTACATAAAAAACTTGAATCTCAAACTCATAAACTTCAAATTGTGGCTTTGAATTTTTATATGACGATCCTTTTCTAAGTCTATTTTAAAAAGGATATTACCTTTTTAATTTCAAAGTTTTTATTTACCCTTAATATTATATTTTTATAATTAAGAAATATCATGTCATTTAAAATCAGCACAAATTAAAATATATTTTTGCTATGTTTCAAAAGTCCTTTTAAAATGTAGACTTTTTGGCAAATAAAAGTTCATGGGCATAAAGAAGATTTGCTAGTGTGGGAAGAGGCAATCCAGAGAATGGAATTTTTGCTCCTGGCAGATTTAAGCAGTCACTTATGAACAATTTCTGTACCTTTTACTCTTTTTCAATATACCGACAATAATAAGTCTTTTTTAAAAATTAAGTTTTATACTAAGTCAAACAACATTATATAAATCAGGAGTGTTCAAATCGAACAGAAAAACCGCATCAAACCGAAAAAGCAAATTAAATCGATTAAAAAACCCGGTTAGGTTTGATTTGATTTGGTTTGATATTGAGTTAAAAAACCCGAACCAAACCGATATATAAATATATAATTTTTTATATATATTTTTAAGACTTTATATTGAATTTTCTTTAAAAAAAATATAAAAATATTTGGGATCCTCTCATGTGTTAACCTTGAAAGCGTACATTGACGAAAAATTATTGATAGACGACTAAGAAAATAACTATTGTGTGTTACTAACAAAATTCTCCCATTGGTATATTTTAGTAGATAATTTGTTTGTCAATTTTTTCAATATTTACTAAACATATATTCACTTATCAAAACTTTATCTATAACTTTAACAAAGTAAGATTCTAATAATATTCATGTAACAAAAAAATCTAAAAACCTGACAAATCGAACCAATTCAAACTGATATAGTTAGTTTTGGTTTGGTTTTGATAAAAACCAAACCAACCTGATTCATATACACCCCTAATATAAATAAAATGGATATGATGAGTGTCAAAATAGTTGAAGGGAAGATGAATGTAAGGCCCTTTCTCATTAGATATAAAAGTTTTAGTAGCTGAGTTACTTGTCTCCATCCGAAATCTCGCTTTAGGTATCGTGATGAGTTGTATTGGTGGTAAATAAATAATATATGTGGACTTATATTTAGATGGCAGAGCGTGATACGTGAAACTATAAGGAAATAATAACTGGAATATTTTATTTAATAGATATATGAAACACAAGAGGTACGAGATAAACAGCCACGAGATAAAGGGGAACCAATATTCGAACATAAAATAGTCGTTGAAGAGGCACATGCGGAATGAATCAAGATTGTAAAAAGGGAAGATTCATGAACTTCCAATTAATGAGGAAAGAGGATCAGAATCATTGCAGAATCTTCATAGACAGTTATGTTTACCAATCATAACGGACAATTTAATGTCATAAAAGCTCATAATGATTCCACCATAAACAGAAGGAAACATTATAAAGGAGAGAATTTCACTTGTAAAGACACATTTTGAGTACTATTGGAATATAATTGCTTTCTCTTGCTTATTCAGTACTATCAATTATTATTTTAATATCTCTTTGTCAATTTTATTTCCTTTCAGGTGATTTATTGAGGAAGTAAGGAATTTTTTGGTTATCAGTAACCCGTGTTCTTCTAAAAATAGGCTTTGACTAAAAATCTTATTTTTTTATTAAACACCAGTGGCGATGCCAGGAATATTTCTTAGGTTGTTCAAACTTAGAAGAAGTAAAAACAAATTCATGACAAAGGGTGTACGATATATGTTTTATACCTCTAAAACTAGTAATGTTAATCTATATACCAGTGCTATTTTCCGATGAAAGGTGGTCAATTGACCGCCCTTACCCTAATGTAGTTCGCCCATGGCTGGCGCCTAGTCTCTAAGACTAAGTAAGCCGATTACTTACAACAGTTAAACCAGCTAAACATAATATTTTAAAGCTGAATTTAATATAAATACTGAAATAAAGGTGACACAAGCCTACGTGGCAATAATCACACCAATCTTTCCCAAGGCTAAGTAGTACAGACTACAGAGTTACGAAGTCTCGCTGAATACATAGATATACCTAAAATAAAATATAATACTAGTCGGATAATGAATTAACAATGTAATTCCAAGGAAAATGACTCCAGGGTATTGCGACGATCAATCAGCTCTACCTTGAATTCTTGTAATCGAAGAAGCTAACACTGTCTAGGCCCGTTATCTCCAATATCCGATCATCATCGTTAACAATAACAACATATTTATTGTGATTTTGTAAGTAAAATCTGAGAAGACTGAAATGTACACGAATGTTATCCCTATCTTATATAAAATAGAAATATTATTTTTGATAGAATTTTTGACTCAAGAAAATGCTAATCCAATAAAGCGCATAATGTTTTTCTGTTGTAATGTTCCAAGGTCCACCTTCTCTCAACCAACTAATATAATATTATGTAATAAGTTAAATTTTAATATCCAAATAACTGTAAAGTTTTTTCATATACCGTAGGAAGTATCTTTAATTTTTAGGCACATACTTTTAAAAGGACAGAAGTCACGAAATGGTAATGGGAAATATCCTCACTCCTCACATTTTGCCCATTTGCCCTTTCCCTCCTTTGTAAAGGCAACCCCTCTGCCCAGTCTGCATGCTATGGTCCCGCGCTTTCCTCTTCTTACTTTCGAGCAGTCTGATGTACAAAATATTATGTATTTTTGAAGCGTTCGGGGAAAAGCCATATTGAGTGTAAATAGCCTATTCCAACTAAGACATTAAAAACTGCTTCCATGACTTAAATCTGATATCGGTCACAAAGCAGAGGCGAACGCACATATTGAGTTGAGGAGTCATCGACACCCAGAAATTTCAGCAAAATCTGCATATATACTTGCAAATATCTTTAAAAATAGTCAGATATTAATACAGTCAGACATCTTTATAACAACATCTCCATATAACAACACTTCACAATTAAAGCCAAGTTTTTGCGGAATAAATTTTCATGTTCTGTTATAATATATGTTATCTATAACAACACTTCGCTATAACGTCCAAGAATATTCGGAATAAACGATTCTGTTATAAAGAGGTTTGACTATATATATATCAGATATTTAATGTCATATATATATATATATATATATATATATATATATATATATATATATATATATATATATATATATATATATATATATATATATATATATATATATATTTGTGGAGTTCGTATTGAGAAGTATCCTTTTGCAAACAGTAGAGTAGAATAATGAGATTTGAACTTATGATACTATGGTTGTAAGTGTGATATCTTGTCCACTTGATGTCTCTTTTGAGGAAGAAAAATAATTTAATTCATGAACCAAGAAAGAGCATAAAAAGTGGTCCACTAATGTAATAATGCATATGAACTGCTGGTAATATAAATCTCCTTTTTTAAATATTTAGCAACAATGGAGGAAGGCAGTCATGTGAAATATGTATGGAGGTACTATTAAATATATTTATATTGGTATGGAAGATTCTATTTCTTTTATTAATATTTTTATTCTCTGAATATGATTACACGTGGTAACACAGGGTGATTGCATTTTGATGGCAATGTATGGGTAAAATATCAAAGGCCATAGTTGTGTGTCCCTTCATGCAATTAGGCTGCTATAAAAGAGAGGGTATTTTTCACTTTTTAACTCGCGTCAGAAATTATTGGAATTTGATAGTCGAAAAAAATGTATAAATATTATATGTTTTTTGTATATAACATATTGTCTTATATATATATTTTTTTTTTCTTTTTTTTCCGACTATTATTTTTATATCTGATTTACAACGTCATATTTTCTGCTAAAAATGGTTGTTTTCTTAAATCCCTCCCGAATTAGGAAGATCTATAGGGTTTCACGCTTCCCCTGCGCTCGCGCGACTCAAACCCAGGACCTATTAGCAGTGGCTGTTTTGGAAAACCCAAAATCTGGGCAAGTAGGGCCCAAAATGTCACTTTCACTTACCGACAGGAAAGTGATGGGGCGGAATGTAAGAAATCTTTGGGCTGGGCCCAGACCCAGAATGAAAGGCTCATTTCCTTTTCTTTCTTTAAATTATTATTATAATTTTGTTTTAATATTTTTTTTAAAATTGTTTGTAAAATTGAAGCCTGTAGACACATAAAGAGGCATGATATTTTTTATGACAAGTACAAATGGCTAAATTTATTATATTCACGCTTCACATGCCACACTTGGTCCATTTCTTGTGGGCCTCTTTGCACAAACAATTTTGTAGCAATATTTTCAAATATCATGCTTTATATGGGGTCTCAATAAACTACTAATGGTACAAATTTTCTGCTAAAGAAAAAGTCAACTGTTCTAGTCAACTTCATGGTCAATAGTCACATAGAGAACTCATTAGCCAATATATCAAAGATTCAAATTGCACGGCATGTAGAGGCGGATCCAGAATTTAAAGTTTATAAGTTCTAAAAGCGACATCGAGTTGCCTAATTGGACTTTTTCTATTCTAGACTATATATTTTTTGTGATAGCGCGAGTTAATCATTTTTCAGCCATCGAGTTGCCTAATAACAATAACGTCTCAATTTAAATTAAAATGGGTAGATTATATGAATTTCCACTACTTATATCCCTCCATGTAAACCGTTACTCCAATATTGCTTTCAAAAAAATAGTTTTCTAGCTTTAGAAAATCTCTACATTTTTGTTGGCATATAAATCTTACATGGCTAAAAAGACTCATCCCAAACAATGAACAACGCAAACGTATTGATTTAACTAAAACTTAATCAGTATTAACTGGTATTTTATAATTAGAAAACAAATTAAAAGTGGGAGAGAGAATAGGGGAATGTTAAGACTCGTCCAAAATTCATGATATATTTAAAGATAAGTCAATTCACTCAAGCTTCAGGATTAAGTATCCTGAATTTGGAAATTCAGAACTTAGTGTCTTAAATTTTTGAGTTGCTAATATGAAATTCAAGGTTAAGTGTCCTAAAATTTTGAATTACTAATTTTAAATTCATGACATAAGATTCGGACTTCTTGCACAATTTTCGGAACACGATGTTCTGAAGTTTGAATTTTGATGTTTAAACTCTAGGACGCCGTCTCCTGGAGTTTGAGTGAAATTGGCTAATTTCTAAATACCTTGTAAATTATGAGTATATTTTAAACACCATACCTAAAAGTGGCTACCTGGTCTCATTTCCACGCTATTTTTGGGCCAAAGGTGCACAATGATGAAAGCCCACGGATAACTGTTAGTCTGTTTTTTGGGCCTTATAACAAACATCTTAAGCCAGGTGGAGTCGAAGTTTCTTTAGGGAATTTTATCTCCTGTAGCAAAGGTTTACACCATATTTATAATAAATTAAAATTATTTTAAATTATTATTTTCTATAGTTACCTTTTATATTTTATAGCAAAATAAGCATTTATGGTATATACTAACATTGAGACATGAAATACACAATTTATGTTTTTCTTCTCTCTTAGACAACTGGACATACCTATTTTTAAGGTGATTGTCGTTAATATATTTATGAATACATGGCGCAAATACATATAAATACATGTGCATACAGTTGGACTGCCCTGATTTTAGGCGCTTTTTACTCTTGTATTCATGACTACAACGACGCGATACATGTGATGACATGCGCGTACAGCTGGACTGCCCTGATTTTAGGCGTTTTTTGCTTCTGTCTTCATGAATACATGGCGCGAATACATGTGAATACATGCGCGTATAGCTGGACTGCCCTGATTTTAGGCATTTTTTGCTGTTGTATTCATGAATACATGGCGCAAATACATGTGAATACATGCGCGTACAACTGGACTGCCCTGATTTACTGCTTTTTACTGCTGTATTCAAGAATACAACAACGCGAATACATGCGCGTACAGTTGGACTACTTGATTTTTAGGCGCTTTTTGCTATTGTATTCGTGAACAAGCAACACGAATACAACTAATACACTACCGTAACAACTGAATAGTAGCTATAAGTAATTAAGTACATGATAGCTATAAGAAGTTAATAGCCACTAAACAATAGTGATTTATGAAAATTCCTCCATTCTTTATAGTATATGATTTCTCAAGACTAGACGTGGCCCAATTGTGTGCAATGATTCAATGGGCTTATGCACGGGTACTTGGATTAATTTGGATCTTTTTCCTTGAAGTAGTTGGATGCATAAAGTCCACACATTCACGTTGGAACTTTGTTAGTGGCAAGACAACCCAAGACAAATACCAGTGGCGGATTTAGAATTTTAAAGTAATTGGTACTTGACGATAAAAAATCCGAAAAAAGGAGAAAAATGAGTTTAGTTATGGATACTCACTTTATATTTATCTAACTATTTTTAAAATTGTCTATGCAAATTTACTAAATCCAGTTAAAAGTAATGGGTGCTCAAGCACCCATAAGTATCCATATACATCCGCCACTGACAAATACAAAATGGTTGACGACGACAAAGGTATGAACGAACACTTGAACGTTACAACAACAACATACCAAATGCAATCCCATAAGTAAGATTTAGGGAGGGTAATGTGAACACTGACTTTAACCGTACCTCAAGGTAGAAAGCTTGTTTTGGAACACTTGAACATTAAAAGAAAATAATCATTCAGTATAGTTTTGTTGTGAAAATGAAAGAAAGAACTAAAGACAGTAAGCACAACAATAAGAGGGTACTCGAAGATAAAAGGCAAAGAGAAAGGTAAAAAAATGTGGAAATATATAGATTCTGTTGAAAAAATCTTAGAACAAATAGCTTGTAAAAAGTTAGAATCTAAGAATAAAAATGACAAAATTTACATGTCCTAGACACACCACAACATCCTTATATATGTCCCAAAATCTTAGGTACTTCACGAAATTAATTATCTTCACTGAATCAAACATTTTTAGACACCAAAAGGGACATCAGCAGCATGAATTAAGTATGTTACTGCCAACGCCAACAACATTAATACGTAGGCAATCCCTTGGTCAATTGTTGTTCCTGAACATAATAGTAAAAATCAATTTAGAAGAATAGAATTTAAAAAAAAAAAACGAAATAAAAATAGGAAGTACAAGGTGTAAACGATAATGTTTTATCTATACAAACAAGAAATGGAGAAACTAGTAGTAATTTGAAATACTATTTCACCGGTTCATATTATTTGTCTTTTAATGTTTTTGTTTGATAAAAGACATTTAAGGGTGTTTGGCTAAGCTTTTAAGCAGGTCGAACTAACTTATAAGAACTTTTTAGCTTATCTACATGTTTGGTAGAATTAAAACTGTTTGTAAGTTGAGTTTCTTATAAGTCAAAAATAAGCCAAAAGTCATACGTTGGTCTCCCCCAACTTATCAAATTTCAGCTTATAAGCACTTTAGGTTTGACCGAAATATTTACTATTATAACCCTAAAATACTTCTTTTTAAAACAAAACTTTTCGTATAGTTTTACTCTATCCCAGTTCTTCAATACATATTAAGTGCTTGTTTCTTCTCTACAAAACTGTGTGCATTATTTAAGGTTTTTTTCTTAACTTTTGTTAATATATACCCACCCCTTCTAATTTATGATTGTATACTTATCATAACATAAATTATATTTATAAAAAAAGATATTATCTAATCATTTTTATAATTAAAATAACATAACAAATAGGTAGAATCCAAAAATTTGAAGAAAAAAACATTTTTAGTAGTGTAAATTGTTATAATGTCATTTAAGTCATTCTAACATAAAAAGAGTTTACCAACACTTTTTAATCAAACAATTTCAGCTGCTTATTATTAATTTCAGCACTTTTATCCAAACACGTAAATGCTTATTTTTTAAATCAGGTACGAGATTATATTTATCTAAATTACTCTTTATTTCTCTTTCTTAAATATCTGATTTGAATCGGAATCCACTAATTTAATTGGTGAAGGTGAATTTGAAAAAAATGAAGGTAACAAATGATTCTTGTTCTTTTAAAAGATATTTAATTTATTAAAACGACTAATAATTGAGGCCGGAGGACGTAATTTGTCCCTATACTTGATTGGATATAAATCGGATTTTCAATCTTAATACCTTAAACAGGCTAATCATTCTGATTATTTCCTATTTAATTCATATTAAGCATAACGTTGTAAGCATTCAACATGTATCAAAAATAACAAAATCAGAGTATACAGCATTACTGTGTAATTAATGCGTAAGATTGGCCCCTAATACGATGTTGTTATATATCGTTTCATAATTAATATGTAATTACCATTTTTCGTAGACTAAACAACCGGGCATATATATTAAGAAGAAAAGGGAAAAGAAAAAAAAAAGTTTAAGAAAAGAAAAAACTAACCGTCACTTGCCGGAGCAGGGGCCGGAGCGAAAGATTCTTGACCCTGAACAGCAGGTAAAAAGATGGAGAAAATTAGGGAAAATGCAGCAAAGAAACCAAACAGCACCTTACTAGAACCAATTATCGCCATTGTTAATAATAATAATTAATATGTAATTCTTTAACTCTCTCTGCGAACAGCCCTCCTCTATTTAGAGCTTTAGAGAAAAAAGCCTTATTCGGAGAGAGAGCGAAAGAACAAAATGTGACAAAACAAAGAGAGATTTTTCACTTTAATCTCAAAGCAATTTTGAGTAATTTTGCAAAAGTCTAATTAATGAAAGATCTGTGAAATGGAAAGTATTTTGTTTTTATAATTTGTTTTTCTTGAAATTAAGGTTGATGGATGACCGGGAAGATCGGTAGTGCGTAAACTGTTGGGTAATAAATGTGGGGTCCATCGAAATTTGCGGCGTATGACAAGAGAATCCGAATCCCATGTGACCATTCGCCGTCAGTTAGCCTATCTGTTCCCTCCCCTTAGTTGGCGCCATATTCGGTGGTCTGAATCTTTCCACGTGTCACAGTCTGATGGTCTTTTTAACTGATTGGTGTTGTTGGGCTTGTTGCTTTAAGTGACCTTTCTGGTAAGAAATTTTTATATTCATATACCATATATGAAACCTTATCACCTTCCATGTTTAAGGTTTGATTTAATTATATTTAGTATACCATATTACCAAATCTATACCATAATTAATTTAGGATTATAATTAATGAGCAGTTTTTTACTCCTTAATTAAAGGGGTATAATTAATGGGCAGATTTTTATTCCTTAATTAAACGTGTCCATATATCTCACGTTTCTCTCTCCCCATCATTTGTAACCAGCCGTTTTCCCCTCCCCTTTCTTCCTCTTCTCCCTTCCTTCTTCTTCAATTGTAGAATTCAGACCTTCGAGATTCAACAAGTCGAAATTGCTACATTCTGTTCTTCATCGTTTTCAGAAATTGGCGATCATATATATGTTCTTCATCTTTTCTTCTCTCAAATCCACCATTGACAACCATTAAAAAGCTTGAAAGCTTGAATTCAAATTTGGGTTTTCAAAAATCATTATTTGTTTGGATTGGGTGTTGTTGAAAATAATCGGGAATATGGTTTGGAGTTTATATCTCAATTTTGAGGGTTTTTGGTGAAGATGGGACTTGGTTTTGACTGATTTTCAGATTGAATCTCGAAGAATAAGAAGAAGAAGACATATTACAAAAATTGTAGATAAATTGTAGATAAATTGTAGTTAAATTGTAGTTAGATTGTAGTTAAATTGTAGATTGTATCCAGAATGTAGTTAATGTATAATTTTTTTGTAGACAAATTGTATTCTAAACATCATAATAACTACATTTAATATAACTACAAAATTTTCTATTCATCTACAAAAA
>ML295177.1:40770-92113 GCA_005239495.1 Nicotiana undulata
AGGGACGAAAATTAATACAACGTGATTTGCGTTTGAAATTTTTTGAATGAATCTTTAATTCCCCAATATTAGCGCACCTAAATAAGGAATTTTAATACTACAATGATTCCTTATTTAATGAAATATCTGAAAGAATATTTACTTCCTTAATTTTAGCGCCTAAATAGGAAGATTATATCTACTAAGATTCTGTATTTAATGCATTGTATCTGTTTTGTAAAAAAACTATTAACAGGGCGGGTAAATTTCAAATCATGAACATATTTAGTAATATAGTTTCCTATATGGTATAGGAACGAAAAAATCTCTTCTGTTAATCATGGGTTTTTCAGTGCGCCCAATTGTGTTATTAACCCAATAGTTTGAGTGATAGTTAGAGAAATTTTCACAAACCACTATTGTTTAGTGATTATTAGTACGGATGGCAATGGGGCGGGGTGGGTTAAAATAATTTTTAAAAATTTTAAGGCGGGGTGGGGCGGGTTATGGGTTCAATGCGAGGCAACTTTGAATATTATCTTTTTTGAAACAAAGCAATCATTTCAACTGCAATTTCATATTTTTCTTCGCTAGCACGAATACAATTTTGATTTATAATTAACCAATTTGCATAAGTCTCACAAAAATAAAATTACAAAAGTCAATATATCGTATTAGTAATCGAAAATGATAGTAACCCATTTATTTTGAAAGGTCATATACATTATTACAAAGGTAAAGATATTCTCTGCTCTAACGCATTACAAGGAATGTCGGTGTAGTGAACATATTTTTAGAAAATCAATGATTGAAAATAGAAACAAAACACGAAATTAGAGAAAAAAAAAAGAAGAAAAAAATTAAGCGAGGCAGGGCGGGTTGAAAACTGAAAAAATAACTATGCTGGGCGGGGCGGGTTGAGCTTTTTGTGGGTTTTACCAAACCCACCCCGCCCCATTGCCATCCGTAGTTATTAGTTAGTTGTAGCTACTATTTACTATATTACTTTTCTATAGCTATGTTTTTAGTTTTTTTAGAGTGTATTCGATGTATTAAGCTATTATATTCATGAATATAATAGCATTTCTAGGCGTGAAACATGGGATTACATCTAGACAGATTTTTGTATTCGACTGTATTCACGGCGTGAAACATAGGATTACAGCTAGACAAATTATTGTATTCAACTGTATTCGACTGTATTCACAATATGAATTTGTGAATACAATAACGTAAATAGCGCAATTCATGTCTATTCAGCTGTTTTTAAACAGAAAGTGATCAATTAACATAATAAACTCCTAATATAACTCAACAAACTCAATTATAACACACAAAATTTGTATTTTCAGTTATAAAAAAGATTCTCAACCGAAAAACACCCCAAAAACATAGCAATCTTCAGAGAAAACATGCGGAATATTTTTTCCAGCCGATAAATACAACAAAAAAAGAGCAATTTGAATACATATATACATCTAAATACACAAATTATTTTAATTGAAAAAATATATGAATACATTTATGGAATACGATGAGACAGTGAATACAATGAAATACATGGAATACAACGAGATACATTGTAATACAATGAAAAAAAAGACAATGAATACAATGAAATACATGGAAATACATCGAGATACATTGAAATATATTAATCGAAAATTCAAGTTGCTCAACCCCAAACTCCGTCGTCTTTGTTCAAGAACAACCCTAATATCGTCTCGTCGAGAGGGCCGCGATTCCGAAACAAAAATTTCCTTCACGCCATAATACAAAAATACAATGTATTTGAGTGTATTTATATAGAATACAATGTATTTGTATCATTGTATGTGACTAAATAGGAAAGAAGATAAGAAAGTTCCCCGAAACGACGTTTTCCGGCCAAGCAAAATACTGTATACATCGTATTAAAACTAAAAAATAGAGACGAACTGAAACCCAGCCCTCAAATCTTCTCCGATGAAGCCATGGACAGATCTGTTCGCTATAGCTCGCTGCTGCCACAGGGATCCTAGTTGTCGACTTTTCGCCGTAATCAGTGGGGATTTTTTGAAACATAATCACTTGGATATGAGGGATTCATAACTTAAAAACTTGAATGTTTTTAGGTTAACTATGCTTAAACAACGAGAGAGAAGTGAAGGACTCGGCCAGATTAAAAGGAGGTATTTTGTCGAATAGAGAGAAGGAAGGGAGAGAGAGAGATCGAAGAAAATTTCTGCTGATAAAAATTGTGTATTAAGTGAAAGAAAGAAAGAAAAAAAATATAATACAAAGTTTATTTTATGGCTTAAGGTCGGAGATGATCATAAATAGATATTTGGCTATAAAAAAATAAAGATAGCTATGGAATATAATTTTTTAAAAGGATATTTATTTAAAATAAATAAGGTATCAATTGCTATAGGAGGTAACTAATCCATATTATTAATATTGGGCATTTATACCCGCTTTTTGGGTCACATTTTAACTTATACCGCTTTGCAAAAAAATTTGCAAGTGTACCCACTTGTCGCGTAACTTCAGGCATACGTGCCTGAAGTAGCAAAGGTTTTTACCTGAAGTGTAGCAAAACTTCAGATATTTTTGCATGAAGTTTGGCCTGACTTGCAAAGGCAATCACGCAAACTTAAGTTCATAGTGCAACTGGCAAACTTAAGTTCATAGTGCAAATGGAAAACTTCAGTTCAATAAACAACAACATGTGTTCGCTGAAGTTTTGCTGAACTTCAGCATGTTTTAGCTGAAACTTCGTTATGTTTGTGATGAACTTCAGGGCTGAAGTTTGTTTTGTATTTGCTGAACTTTAGCATTCTAGGAGCTGGAGTTTTTGTTTATATTTGCTGAACTTCAGCATTTTTAGAGCTAAAGTTCTAAAACAATAATGAATTTAATAGATCACGATTAGCAGTGATTGATGTTGTGCATTTCAAAGATTAAAGAATGAAAAATATTTTCGATATGAAAATAAGTTACTACAGATAAATTAGAACAAAAAATTAATGTGCCTGTAAAGCTAAAATATCTAAGAGGTTAAATTACTGTGAATAAGACCAAACTGAACATAATGGGACAAGCAGATATATATGAATCATCAGGCTAGAACGCATAACAATATCTCAATCTTCAGCATTCAGAAAACGAAGGAGGAGAAAGAGGCCTGAAGTTGTTTAAACAGTGAGTACAAGTTAAAACTTTACAAAAAAAATGGGTATAGATTAAATGGGGGCGACCAAATAAGGCGCCCCGTGCAATTTTTACATTAATATTTTGGACCATCGACTCTTATAATTGTCTAACCCAAAAATAATCCTTCTAACGTGATACTATTTGATTGAGAACATAATTTAAATTAGTTTCGATTTGATGTTGTGTATTATTATGTAAGTTAGTAAGCCGAGGGTCTATCGAAAATAACATCTCTATTTTTACTATGTGGGGATAAGGACTGCGTCTCACTTATGATATTACATTGGATTTTTTATTTTTTGTTATTGTTGTTGTTGCTATAAGCATTAGCGAGAAACTATTAATGTAATAATTTGAAGGTTAACTATATTAACTTTATATGTATAGTTGTTTCATAAAATCATATTTTGTTAAAATTGACCCGACCCGCAAATAATAAAATAATAGAAAGAAAAAAGGAAAAGTTATTTCACATATGTACCGTCATTGTTGGTTCAACATATTTAGATCCTTGAGGTCCAATTGGAGGCTTTGATTTGGCTGTTGATGATAGAGGCGAAGCCAAGATTTCAGGTGTATGAGTTTGAGATTTTAGTCGACTTAAGTTACTAAGTTCTAAATTAATAATTTTTACATACTCAATAATAATTTTAAGATAAATATAAGGTTTGAACTAAAGCTACCTTTGTTCGAAACCCACTCTCAACTCTCTAGCTCATGTTTAACTAAAATTAGATTTGTCGGTCAAAGTCAATATCAAGAAGAAATCAGGTTACTGATAACCAAGACTTACTTTACTTTCCTACAAATTTTGAAAGAATAGATCAAAGAATGAAAATGATTGGCAAAGAAAATAAGAAATGAACTGATCGATAATCACTCCCAAAATTAAGGCTTAAAGCTTAAAAAATAAAGCAATGAATAACAGTATGGATTTCAATAATAATCGTTACTTGCTTTTACAAATGAGATTTCAGTCCTTAATTATATATATAGGAGCATACAATTATAATGGTTCCCTTACTTAATTTGGTCTCACTAATAGTATTAATTGTATTGATTGTACGTTATCATGTTTAACCGTAACGAAAACATTTATGACTAAAGATTCCTTGTAATTGTACCGATTTCCCTTCCTTATTTACGTCGGGTTCGTGTATCTTCCCTTTTTTGCGGCCTTTATTCATTTCGCTCCTCTTACCGCTGTCAGGTCTGGTTCTTTTCTCAATGTAATCCCATGAGTATTTCTCCCGTACCTTTTTTTGGATTCTTTAATTCGTCTAGTCTTTATATCGATGTTCCACATACCATGCCCTGCCCTGTTAGATTATTGATAATCCACGTGTCATATTTTGTTTTCCACCAATACATCTCCGCCCCTTATAGTAGCAAGTGCCGTGCTTGTTAGGCATATAAGTACAATTTGGTGCATGCATGCATGAACCTGTTATAATTAAGAGTCAATATTTATCTACAAAATTTGTATACACATGTTTTAATTTTGACTAGGAAGTGACACACTTGTATATTTATATACTAATAAATATACTGGTACAAATAACAAATTAGAGGTATCCTACTGTTGTTAGGTGACGTTTAGATAATCTTTTGAAATATCATTGGAAACAAACACATGTCTGAATAATTAAGCCAAAACAGATACATTTGCACCAAATCTTTTACAAAGGTATTCTGGTCCAACAGTAGTCTTTGTAATAGTACATGACACTATTAGATTATCAAGACTATCAACAAATTAAAGCAAACAAAATTTTGTTTTCATACTTTGAACCATTTCATGAAAGATATCAAAATCATATCTTAGAAAGAGAGACTCTTTCTTAGCATCGTTTTGGACTCAAACATGCAACTCTACGTACATTTCTATAAACGAATTCAAAATTTTAATTTGATGAGTTCAATCTTAATATTTTTACCATTGAACTCATCACATAATTTACATTATGTATTTGAACGTAGTATTTATTGAAATTTGGTGATTTTTCACATATGTAACTAAGCTCCGTATTAAAATAACTTGGTTCGGTTGAACCCGTACCTGATAGCTACATCCGCACCGGTACCAAAGGTGAGCTCCCACATCTGGATAAGTCGATAGGATGTAATTTAATATCCAAATTAAACTACATAGCCACTCATCAATCGTGATCACTCTCTGATCATATATGCAAAAAGTCAAGCAATTTGCTTGTAAAATAAATTCGCAAGATGACCAATTTTTTGCAGTAATATACAGAAATAAACAAACGACAAAATCACAGAACTGCGAAGAAATTTAATTTAAGACATGCGCATTTACTGTGCTAAGTTCATGCATGGCTGAAAATTGAAATTTCGAATATTTATTTCGACCCTTTGTGGACCTCCCAAATAGGCTTAAATTTCGAACAAAAGTAGAGGGTTATATGTTTGACCGCTGATACTCCATCTGGTCCACCCATTTACTTTTTTATTTTAATTCAAAGTAAGTGTTTCATTTATATAATTAAAAAAAATTTAATTTATTTTTCTAAAATTACCCTTATGTACGTATTCCTAAAAAGTCTTTTTACTCCTTACATTAATCATGTTGCAACATTTAATTAAGGGTAGTTTAGTCACATTAACTATTTTTGTCTAAAATTTTGTATTTTCTTAATGGGTGTGCCCAAAGCAAATTGGTCACTTATTGTGGGCCGGAGCGAGTATAAAATAGTCTAACTATGATAATTATTTCAATACTTCCTTACGATATGCAGAAGGAAAGTCTTGGAGCAACAGTAAAGTTGTTTTCATTTGACCTAGAGATCATAGTTCGAGCCGTGAACAACTATTAATACTTACATTAGAATAGATTATCTATATCACACCCTTTGGAATACGGACCTTTTCCGAACCTTTGCGCGAATGCAATATACATTATGCACCGGACTACCACTTTTCGTTTAGAATATGTCCAACTAGACAACTCTTGGAGTCCCATATTGTTTGTGGCTATGAGTCGTAGTCTATTATATTAATTTGAACAAACCTTACCTCATCAGGGGCGGATCTACGGTAGACACCGCTTGGTCCGAAAATTTTATTATATATATAAAAAATTTATATGCAAAAACAAAAATAAGTTAAATATAGTATAAGTGACACCATTTGACATTAATAAATATGCAACACATTTGGTCAAGCGTCGCAATTTTTCTAGGAGATGCCAAGGGTTGGAGACTCACCTATTAGGTGTAAGAGCATTAATCGAATGTGTCAAGAGTCAAATTTTGTTAGTGTGGGGATAGTAAATTATTTGGCTGATATTCCAAGTTGTTCGGCTATTTTTTTTCTTCTTTTTTTCTCCTTTCATTTTCTCACTCGGCATGAAAATAATTAAGAACGATTTGTAGAATCGGATGAATGATAAGTTTTTTGTGTGATTGTTTGGTTATATAAAACTATATATTTAATATTATTCGTAAAGAAGTTATTCTGAATACATTTCTAAAAATGAAAGTGAATCGATAATAGTTGTAGTAACATACCGGAGTTGTGTTCTATTAGTATGAGTTTGAACGGTATATTTTATTTTTAATATGATGTTGTACAAGTGAACTGGTACTTGCTTACTATTTAAAATAGTGACATCGCTTACGAAAAATCATCGGTATGTCACTGTACCTCATTAGCTATCTTTCTCAGGTTGAGTTATATATCCAAGTTCTGTTGTAAAACCTATAGTAATTGTGGATGTCCACGACTCCCATTATTTTCACCCATAATGTAAATAACCTCCGAGTACTTATCACTATTATGATTGTAACTCTCATACCTCCATAACCTCTCCCCATGATCTTCCCCCATGATCTCAAAGGTTAATAACATGTTTAAGACAATCCTTTAGTAACCTTCAATGTAATAGTATAAATAAAGGCATGAAATATGATATGGATATACTTGAACACTTGATGAAATAAGAAAGTTATCTCTTCTTATCTTATTCTACTTATCTTCTTATTTTATATTATTATTTTGAACTACATTTCTTAATACGTCATCGGCACGAAGTTGAGCTCTTGTTGTTGTTCAGGTATATTTGTTTATTTTATTTTCTTCGTCGTATATTTTGATTTCATGTCTTTAATATGTAGTTTTATAATTTCTCACATCTCTAGACATGTGTAAAAATAAGGAATTCTATGTTTCTTTATTGTAAGTTATTTGCATGATTGTCATGTGAAAGTTGCTAATTTTCATGTTAGTAGAATTGATTGAGAGAAGAATACTTGTTTTATGTTGTTCGACATTTGAAATTGTGTTAAAGTTAGAAGACATTTTTGTTCTAGTTAACATCAAAGATATACTAATAATTTGAAGAAAAAAATAATATTATTTTATATGGAATTATCACTTTAGTGTATATAGATCACAAGTTTGATATTATGGCAATTTTTAAGATTCTTTACGCTATTATCCTAATGATTTCTAATTATTTATCTTCTTTGATAGTTTTCACTATGTCGAATTTGTCAAAACTTGAGTTTGTGGCACTTGACATTTCTGGAAAGAATTATATTTCATGGGTTCTCGATGCTGAGATTCACTTAGTCGAAGATTAGGGTCGAGGACGACCAATTGGGGGGGGAGNAAGGAAAGATATCAACCGTATGCCGAAGATCGGAGAAGCGCCCCAACGCGTAATATATCACAGAATGATCGAAGGGTAAACCGAGGACAAAACCCTCGGGGACTCGTAAACCGAGTCGATTTCAACAGGCACACAGGACCAGTGGAGGCGCCCCGATTATCGGAGTACAACTTTAATGTCGACGTCTCAGACATCGTGTCGGCCGTAAGCAAAATTAAGGAGACCAGGTGGCCCAAACCCATATTGTCAGATCCATCACAAAGAAACCATAACTTGGTATGTGAATTTCACGGCACACACGGTCACAAGACTGAAGATTGCAGGCAACTCCGGGAAGAACTAGCCTGACTACTCAGCAAAGGGCACCTCAGAGAGTTCCTCAACGACCGGGCCAAAAACCAGCTTCGAGAGAGAGAGAGGCGAACATGAGAAATGAAGCGGAAGAGCCGCAACATGTCATCCACATGATCATGTGAGGGATCGACGCCCCGCAAGAACCCCTTGGCGAACAAACATAAATGTCCGTCACCAGGGAAAAACAAACTCGAGGGTACATACCCGAGGACACCCTCACGTTCAGCGATAAAGTCATCGAGACCTTACCACAGCCCCATAATGACGCATTGGTAATTTCTTTTCTTATGAATACATTTTAGATTAAACGTGTGCTTGTGGATCTAGGTAGCTCGGCCAACATAATCAGGTCGAAGGTAATAGGGCAACTCGGACTGCTCGACCAGATCGTGCCCACCTCTCGGATCTTCAACGGATTCAATATGGCAAGCGAAACCACAAAAGGGGAGATCGTCCTACCGATTAGCATGGCCGGCATGGCTCAGAATACCAAGTTCCATGCAGAGACATGAGATACAACGCCTTTCTCGGGAGGCCGTGGATACACCGCATGAGAGCAGTACCGTCAATCCTCCATCGAATGATGAAGTTTCCGACGAAAGAAGGAATAAAAACGGTATACGGGGAGCGGCACGCCGCAAAAAATAGATGATCGCGGTAGACGGCGTGATGCCGGCAACGACATATTACACGTCAAAAGAGCCAAAGGATAAACAGACGACCGAATAGCGGTAACAAGCTGCATCCCTGGCTGCATCCGAATTCGCAAATAAAGGACCGTATCGCGTCCTTAGAACAGGCAGGAAAAGATAACGCGCCATCGCTGCTGGAATGCCATCGCTGCTAAGGTATGACTACCTTCCTTATTTGTTCACAATTTATACTAACTTATACGCATGTGTCCGATAAAGGGAGTCGAAGCGCCTTCCGGCTGAAAGACCTTAGGTTTTAAAGCATGCGTTGCACTCTTTTTCTTCGATCGGATTTTACCCCTGAAAGGGTTTTGCCGGCAAGGTTTTTAACGAAGCAACACATATGTGCTACCTGAGGAGAACTGGAACAAGTATTCAAGGTTTCTCTCCAATCAACCTAAAATACTGGGGGCATTTCCCCGGGAGGTCGCCCCCTCGAGCAAATCAAAGTAAGCCGAAAAGGGTCTCAATAGGAAAATAGTGTATCGGGCCAAACGGTCAAATGAACCGTGTCCGTATAGAAGTATCGAGCCCTTGATGGTGAAAACATATATGCTTGTACCAAACAATCAAAGGAGTATTTTTTCCACCAGAACACTTCTACAATTCAAAGAAACTACTATTTTCGCAAGGAAAGGACCCACGACCAAAAAACCCTTGATGCCTTGGGGACTATCATCAACATTCGAGTTGTCGAGATCCGAGGCCGTAAAGCGGGTAACCTAGGGTATGTTCGAAACTGTAAGACCTCAAGTAGGGCATATCCAGACCACACAACCTTATAAACGGCGCAGTCCCGACTTCAAAGCCAAGGTTATATATTCGAACTTATAAGACCCTTAAAAAGGCATACCCTCGAAGTGTCGGACGAATGCAAACATATCAAAAGCTTTAGCGAGGGAAAATATAATCGCACTGAAGGTCATATCGACCCGACGCGTAAGAGCCTTGAATCCAGCTTAAAGAGCCTTTGAGCTAATTCAAAACCTAAAGGGTCAATGAGCTCGAGCCGTAACCCGGCTCGAGGACTGAGCCCGAAATGGTTAATTAAAAATGCGTAAGAGCCTTGAAGCCATCTTAAAGAGCCTCCGGGCTAATTCAAAACCTAAAGGGTCGATGAGCTCGAGCCGTAACCCGGCTCGAGGACTGAGCCCGAAATGGTTAACTAAAAATTCATAAGAGCCTTGAAGCTAACTTAAAGATCCTCCGGGCTAATTCAAAACCTAAAGGGTCGGTAAGCTCGAGCCGTAACCCGGCTCGAGAACTAAAAAGCCTGAAGTGATTAACTAAAACGCCCAAGGGCAAACATACTGGAGCTCACAAGCCAACACCCAAAGGCATCCGAGCTGACTAAAGGTCATATTGACCCCATGATCTTAAACGCTGACTTAGCAGGTCTTAGGGCCGATCCATAAACCTAAGGGTTTTCTCGACAATATCGTCGGACCGGCTTTCAACGATTAAAATTCTGGGCAAAAACAGGTGCAAGCAAGCCGAAAAAATCGGAAAATTTTCCATATACACAGGCATTATAAATATACATTCGCAGATGCTCTCACGAAGAGCCCCAATAAACAGAAATAAAGGAAGCTTTGCCTACTTCCCCTCGGGGACTGTGGCTCTATCGGTCTTTTCTTCATTATCCTCGGAATCTGACATAAGGAGTCTGGCGTCGCGTTCGTCCTTTTAGGAAGAGGAGGTTTCTGATGCATTGAGATCCGATTTGAGTTTCCCGAGCTCCTCCTCGCGCCTGGTGAGCTCGATAGAAGCTTGGAAAAGGCATGGTCGTACAACTTCCGAACTTGTAATACGGAGGGAAGGAATTAAAAATTAAGATAGAAAATTGAAGTGAGTGATGGAGATTACCTGCTTTTGAAGCTTCCCTGCCTCTTCAAGGGCGACGAGGGCGTCGATATCGATATCATCCTCAAGACCGGCAAAGAAGTCTCTAAATGAGTCAAACTCGCCCTGAGAGGCCCCCACTTCGGCAACACCCCTGTTCAGCGCGTCACCTATCTCCCCAGGGGAAAATGAAGGGCCCAAAATGAGGTCATCAATGATGTTGATCTCTGTCGAGATATTCGCTTGGCCCCGAGTTATTTCAGGTTCAAGCTCCCTAAACTCGGCAGCTAAAATCTCGTCGGCATGGACCGTATCGCGACCAGACTGATGTTCGGGGACTCTACACTCACCAGTGCTTTGCTCCGATCGAGGTTGATCCCCTTTATCTACTTCCGTCTCGAGGGTCCCCCGTTCAGTGGCCTCCTGAATAGCGGCACTTCTGCCCGCCCTTTGTGCCAAAGGGCGTTCATCACCGCCATCATCTTCCTCTGCAGCACGCAGACTCGCCGCAGGCAGCCAGAGTTAGGACCGTGGAATCAGTCTTGGGCCTGCAGATTCTGATTTTCTTTGGTTTTGGAGACTCACTCTAAGTCCCTTTCTACCTCTTCTTGCCGTTCTCGGGCCTCGAAGCACTTGCCTTACCAGGCAGGGGCGGCCCCATCGACCAGTTGTCCCCGAGGCCTGCACTAGTAAAACATTAGGTTCACTTCTACAGAAGAATATCTGCATGAAAGTATGCAATAATCACGTAAAGAGATTATTTGTGTTTCTTGGCCTGCCATCGCATTTTGGCCAAATCCCGCCAGGAACACTCATTATACGAAAAGGCGGAGTTCAAACACCTGATCCATCCCGATAGTTTCAGGACCGCATCAGGGAACCAGATGGCAGCTGTATTATCAAGAGAGGATCGATTCAGAAAAGAGAGATAGGGGAGAACGAGATATGTTTGGGACGATGATACTTACGACTCATGTTCCATTCCTCCGGGAACGGCATCCGACCAGCTGGGATGACATCTGAGGTCTTCACTCTAACGAACCGGCTCATACAACCTCGGTCCTTGTCCTTGTCAATACTCACGAAAAACGGCTTCGCGGACCGATGGTGTAGGTTGATTAAGCCCCCTCGGAAGAGACGGGGATTGTACAACCGTATCAGGTGATCAAGAGTAAAAGTCATTCCTTCGATACGGTTGGAAAAGTACCGGAGCATATATACGATCCTTCAGAAGGAAGAATATATTTGACCGAGTATCACTCGGTATGGACAGCAAAAGTCGAGTATGACCGGATCTATCGATGAAAAGGAGGAAGAGTCGACGGGCCCAAGTGTAAAAGGGTATGTATAGATGCTGAGGAAGCCATTTTTATAAGTGCTTATATTTTCCTCACCCTTGGGTATCTCAACAAGCATTGTCTCCTCCCAGCCACAATCAGTTTTCACCCTCTCCACTTTTGATATTATACTGATATACCTGGACACGGGTTCGCATCGACCCGGTTTGTTGGGAGGCTTATCGACGGTAAGGTCGGAGGTCATCTCGAAATTGCCAGTAATACGTTGTTCGACGCTCGGTGGTTTTTTCACTTTGTCCTTATCTGGGCGTGTGGGGGAAGAAATATCCTCTTTTTGAGGGATCGTCTTGGAGGTCTTGGCCATGACTGAATCGAGGTTTATGAGAGGAGAGATGGGAAGATAAAATGAGGAGGGAAATAAGCACAGAAGAAGTTGGAGAATGGCCCTAAAAACTTAAAGATGGGAGTGAAAGTTCGGATGGCATGCGGATGCGGTATTTATAGCAGTCATGTGGGCAACGCTTGGGGAGAGGAGATGTTGAACTGTTGACGGGTCGTGGGTTTTCTCGGAGATCGTGCTGAAAGCGACCTCACACAGTCTTTTAAGGGAGGTCATTAAATGATTTGACGAGCTGACGCCATGGCGGAAACCCCGAAGGGGTGAGCATTCGCTTATCATTCTACTCTAAGAAACGCGGGGACTATCTGTGTGCGGTTAAAATCGACAAGGCCAATTTTATGTTTGTTGTGGAATTTGGTGGCTTATTCGCATAAGATTCGAAGTATGACACGAGGTCTGACCTCGAGCATCCCTTACGCTCGACCTCGAGGCAGTATGGGTTGAGGATTGGCATGGGTGAATGGCGCAAGGACTGAGGCGACCAACTTTGTAACAAAGTATGAATATGTACTCAGACATTTAATTGTTTTATCAATCGCAAATCTTTGTAATAAATGATAACATACTATGTTGAGATTTTTCCTCCTATATAAAGGGGACCCTTATTGTTTTGAGAGGGAGGATTGAATACAAGAAACAAGAACATTCTCTGATTTCTACTTAACATTCCCTATCGTCCTCTCGTTAGCTCATTTACTTACATTTATTGCGTTTCATCCATTCCTCATTCATAGCCCATTATTGATCATAAATAGCATACTTCGAGACCCATAGAATTGTTATGGATTCATCGGTCTCCTGCCGCTAACCCCGAACCTCGGT
Source organism: Nicotiana undulata (assembly GCA_005239495.1). Taxonomy (NCBI): domain Eukaryota; kingdom Viridiplantae; phylum Streptophyta; class Magnoliopsida; order Solanales; family Solanaceae; genus Nicotiana; species Nicotiana undulata. The sequence goes on from ML295177.1 coordinate 53,986, forward strand.
CTCAAGGATTCACCATTGGCCAGCTTCGGACCTCCGATCCGAGGCAGTCCAGTTCGCTTGTTTTTGATTTCACACCGCTCTTATTCTATTTGTCTCAATCACACTTAGCATCTACTGCTTAACAACTAGCATTAAAATAAATTATATATTTTTAGAACCACATAATGATCTTACTCATTTGGAAGTTGAAGACTTCTTTCGAGATCAAAACTAAAGTTTGATCATATTTACTGGGGAATGCAACTATGTTGTTATTTTTATTTTCAGTATTTTTTTTGTCTCGTTCTAAAGTTATTTTTATTTTCAAGTAGTACGTAAGTTGTCTTATGTTATTGTTAGTATTTTCCTATTATCATGGTGTACTTTTATTTTTTTATGAAGAAAATAAAATTTCTCAGCCTTCAATTGGATACAAGATGAGTAATGAAGATTTATACCTTTTGAATAGTGCTACAACTCACAATATTAGAGAAAAGAAAATTTTCTCTTATTTTGTTATGAAAAAGGCATACGTTAATACAATATCTGGTAGGACAAAGTTAATTGAGGGTTCTGGAAAAGCGGCAATATTACTACCTGGAGGAATGATATTAACTATTAATAATGCATTATATTGTAGTAAGTCTCAAATAAACTTGTTGAGTTTCAAAGCTATTCGCCAAAATGGCTATTATGTTGAGACCTCTAATGAAGGAAATGTTGAATACCTTTAATATTACAACAATAAAAGCGGGGATAAAATTTGTGCACAGAAATTACCCGTATTTTCTTCTGGATTGTACAACACAAATAATGGTGTGGTTGAATCACATGCCATGGTAAATAAAAGGTTTACTACTTCTAATATTTTTATCATTTGGTATGATAGGTTAGACCATCCCGGTTCTAACATGATGCACATAATAATAGAGAATTCAAATGGGCACATATTGAAGAACAAGAAGATTCTTCAATATAAGAAATTCTCTTGTGATATTTTTTTCTCAAGGAAAATTGGTATTAAACCATCAGCAGCGAAAGTTGGAAGTGAATCCCCTGCATTTCTGGAACGTATACAGGGTGATATATGTGGGCCTATACACCCTCCATGTGAACCGTTCAAGCATTTTATGGTCTTGATAGACGCATCTACAAGATGGTCACATGTGTGCTTATTGTCAACTCGTAATATGGCATTTGCGAGATTGTTGGCCCAAATAATAAGGTTAAGAGCACAATTTCCAGATTATGCAATTAATATAATTCGTCTATTTTGAATGCAGCAACACGTGTGCGCATAAGGCCAACCAATTATCATGAAATATCCCCATTACAGTTGGCTTTTGGTCAGGAGCCAAATATTTCTCATCTAAAAATTTTTGGATGTGTGGTATATGTTCCAACTGCTCCCCACAACGCATAAAGATGGGTCCCCAAAGAAGGTTGGAAGTATATGTTGGTTATGAATCTCCTTCTATTATTAAATATTTGGAGCCTATGACAGGAGATTTGTTTACAGGCAGATTTGTTGATTGTCATTTTGATGAATCAATTTTTCCAACATTTGGGAGAGAAAATAAACAGCTGGAAAAACAGATATATTGGAACGTATTATCTCTATCTCATTTGGATCCTCGTACAAATCAATGTGAACAAGAAGTTAAAAAGATCATTTATATGAAAAATATTGCAAATCAATTGCCAGATGCATTTACTAACCTTCCACGAGTTACTAAATAACATATTCCAGCTGTAAATGCTCCAATTTGAGTTGATGTCCCACCTGGACAGTATGATAATGCAAATGAACCTAGGTCACGCCTTAAACGTGGTAGACCAATCCAAGGATAAAAATTCGCGTAAAAGGAAAGGAGCAGATGATCAAGTTGATCATAACATGGAGGCAATTGCTCAAGAGGAGCATAAAAACATAGTAATTGATAAGACCTCATAGGAGGTTCTAGTACCTGGAAATGATAAAAATGAAGAGATCTCAATAAGTTATGTCTCTACGAGAAAAAGGTGGAACCGAAATAACGTTGTTGTTAAAAACAATTTTGCATATAATGTTGCGGTTGAAATAATGCAACAAGATGAGGATCTTGAGCCAAAATCTGTCGATGAATGTAGACAGAGAAATGACTGGCCAAAATAGAAAAACTCAATTCAAGCGGAATTGGATTCACTCAAATAACGTGAAGTTTTCGGACCAATAGTCCGAACACCTGAAGGTGTCAAGACAATGGGGTACAAACGGGTTTTCATGTGAAAACAAAATAAAAAAGGTGAAGACGTACGATATAAAGCATGACTTGTGGCACAAGGGTTTTTTCGCAAAGGCTTGGCATTGATTATATGGAGACATATTCTCCTGTGGTAGATGCAATTACCTTCATGTATCTAATAAATCTGGGAGTCCATAAAAAACTTGATATGCGGTTGATGGATGTTGTCACAACCTACTTATATGACTCACTAGACAATGAATTTTTTATGAAAATCCCCAAAGGATTTAAAATTCCCGAAGCACATAAAAGTCCAAGAACTTGTTCAATGAAGCTTAAGAAATATATATACGGATTGAAGCAATCAGGGAGGATGTGGTACAATCGCCTTAGCGAGTATTTGTTAAAAGAATGGTATAAAAAGGACCCTATTTGCCCCTATGTATTTATTAAGAGGTCTGGATCTGAATTTTTTATCATAGCAGCGTACGTTGATTACTTGAATATCATTGAAACTTCTAAAGAGCTTCCAAAAGGTTGTAGAGTGTTTGAAGAAAGAATTTGGAATGAAAGATCTTGGTAAGATAAAATTTTGTCTCGGCTTACAAATTGAGCATGTAACAAATAAAATTTTTGTCCATCAATCCAACATACACTAAAAAGGTTGTAAAGCGATTTTACATGGATAATGCACATCCATTAAGTACCTCAATGGTTGTGAGATTGCTTGACATAAATAAAGATCCATTTTATCCTCAAGAAAATGACGAAGAGCTCATTCGTGATGAAACTCTACATCTTAGTGCAATTGAGACACCGATGTATCGCGTTAACAGTACCCTGCCAGATATTGCTTTTGATGTAGGCTAATTAACAAGATTCAGTTCCTCCCCAACAAGAAAACATTAGAATTAGTGGTGTTAAGCATATATTTAGATATCTTCAGGGAACTCTAGATATGGGATTGTTCTATTCTAATGAATTCAAGTAAGAAATGATTGGCTATACCGATGCAGGTTATTTGTCTGATCCACATAAAATCTGATCTCAAACAGACTATTTGTTTACATATGGAGGTTTAACTATATCATGATGTTCAATAAAACAAACAATAACTGCCACATCAAATCATGCTGAGATAATAGTCATTCATGAAGCTAGTCGAAAATGTGTTTGGTTGAGATCAATGACTCAACATATTCAGGAAATGTGTGGTTTTTCTTATGAAAAAAGATAATCCAACTATACTATATGAAGACAATGTTGCTTGCATCGCTCAACTGAAAGGAGGATACATCAAAGGAGACAGAACAAAACACATTTCACCAAAGTTCTTTTTACACGCATGATCTTCATCAAAATGGTGAAATTAATGTTCAACAGATTCGTTCATGTGAAAATTTGGTTGATTTGTTCACTAAGGCATTACCAACATCAACATTTGAGAAGTTGAGATAGAAGATTGGAATGCGGCATCTTCGGAAAATAAAATGATGTTTTCATGAGGGGGAGCAAGATACGTGTTGTACTCTTTTTCCCTTAGCCTAGGTTTTGTCCCAGTGGGTTTTCCTGGTAAGACTTTTAACGAGGCAATAAATAAAGCGTATTAGAGATATGCGTACTCTTTTTCCTTCACTAAGTTTTTTTTTCACGGTTTCTTAGTAAGGTTTTAACGAGGCATATTATCTATTTTTGGGGCATCCAAGGGGGAGTGTTGTAAAACCTATATTAATTGTGGATGTCCACTACTCCCACTACTTTCACTCATGATGTAAATAACCCCGCACTAATCACTATTATAATTGTAACTCCCACACCTCCATAACATCTTCCCATGATCTTCCCCCATGATCTCAAAAGTTAATGACATATTTAAGACAATCTTTTTCTAACCTTCAACGTACTAGTATAAATAGAGGCATGAAATGTGATACGGAATATACTTGAACACTTGATGAAATAAGAAAGTTATCTCTTCTTTATGTTATTCTACTTATCATCAAAGTTCATTCTTTTTCATTTTGTACTAGAGCCAGGCTAATCCCCTCCATGTCGAGCCCGCAAACAAGCAGAATTTATTGACTTTGTACGTTTATCAAAACGAAAGGACGATACAGGAAACTAATTATGTGGTTCTGATCGGTTCATTTTTTCGCATATAAGTTGAAGGAAAACTTGGGAACATCGTATTAAGCTGCAAATGCAATACCATTTTTGATCACTCAAGATTGCCTCGAGAACACGCCTAATTAATTTCTATAATACTTACAAATAAATGAACGAGCTACCTAATGGATTGAGATGAAGCAGTCAATTCTAGATCCTGATCAACTAAATATCTTATAAATATTTCACTATGAACGCAGTTATTATAGTTATTATTATATATTAACTTGAGATCTTCGTAAGAATTTATAAACTTCAAACCCTAAATCTGGCTATGATTACTTACAAAAGTCGTTATCACGCTAAGTGATTTCTTCCTACTCACCTAAGCGTTGATGAGCAGAGAAATATGTAGATAGGCCGGATCGGACACAGTGGTGGAAGCAGGATTTTTACCAAGTGAGTTCGGGTTCCCACAGAATATTAAGCCTGTATTAAGAAATCCCCTTGCAAATTTATGGCCAGATTTTCAAGTGTGATGAATCTAATTAGCGTAATGGGGAGATGAACATAAATAGAATTGGTTTTCGAGCATATTTAGGGAACAAAAAGGAACCAAAAGAGCAACTATATATATAGTATATCTACGTTGAGAATTGTATATTCATTCAAAAACAACTGATTAATTAGCAAATCACATCATAAACTAGTATTCATGCATGAGCCAGGGCATATCAAATTATTTAAACAAATACTAAAATTAGATGACAACGATAAAATCGACAGAACTCGTCCTAGATCCGCCTCTGACTAAACCCGAATCATTCAGGTTCTTTGGTCAGGCCAAAGGAAAGCTCCCATGGCAAACTTCCTCTTGTTATCGACATCTCCGATCACCGGCAACCCGTACTGTTTAAGAAGGCAATCAAGTTTCCATTCCGGCATGTTCTCGTACTCGGATTTCTTGTACCTCGGATAATGTATTGGCATCTGAAAATTACTTGTAATAATACTAGAGACATTAGTATTACTACTGTAACATGTTTTATGATTCTGGTTTTTGGTTTTATGGTGTAGTAGATGAAGGTGATTTTTACTACCACTTTGCTTAAAAGCAAATATGGTAGTAGTATTTGATGGAGTAGGGCAAGCAGTATTTCCAGTACTCATTCTTGTTTTTTGTGTTTTTTTTTTCTTTCTTCAATTTCTCAAAACATATGTAATGTCCTTTTTATAGCCATTCTTGACTGATTACAGTTGGAGACTTTGAGTATTAAATGAATGATCTATCCATTACTTCATTAATGAGGTAGAGCTCTTCCTTTTTGTTTTATTCCATATAGGCTTTTCTTTGATCAACTCAGGTTCACACATGTATGGGTCAAAATCTGTCTCAAAGAAATTTAACATGAAGCAGTGTTACAAAGAGTAATTTGGCCGAGGTCGACTAATAAACAATGGAGTTCATAGCCGAGCAGTCAACAACGACTGAGGTCATGTATCAAGAGCAGAAGTAACGGCTAGTTTTATAATGAGATTTTTTGGAGAATATTCTCTGTACTTGTATTTTTAGGGTTGACCGGGGATATGTCTCATATAAATAGAATATGATATAAGGTGAAATACATGTGATGTTCTCTGATAAGAACATTCTTTGAAAAGTAGACTTTCTCTCTAGATAAAATACAAACACTACATTTCTAAAGAGATTCGACTGTCTATTATTCCACTCTTTTTCCATCAATTTCGAGAAGGATCCAAATATTCTAGTATGTATCTATCATTCATCATTATTGTCAGAAGAGGAATCATTCACCTTATCCAATATTGGGTGAATCATTCTTCTTATTTATTTTAATGTCATTCATTGTTATTTATTGCTTGATACTCCCCTTTCATTTATGATCTTGAACATTGAATGCACACTGCATTTAATCTTCTTTCAACGCTGCTCTACATTATTCGCATTAATCCATTATAGATCTGAAGTAATTATTACTAACTAGGTTTAACTCCTTATTATATAAAATTAATTAATTTACCGAAGATTTATATTTTTTAGTCAAACAATACTTATTTAAGGAAAGCATTGTTTACCAACAAATTTTTATTTCTCAGGACTCCAACCCGAGACTGTTAGTTAATAGCGAAGGTATCTTATCCATATCATCACATTACTAGTGGTGATGACATTACGTTTGACATATATATTACAGAAGCCGGTCCTCATCCCACTGAATTAATTTTAACTTTACATAAAATTGATATTCTTCACAAATGAGCCGTCATGGAAGTAAGAAACTATGAAAATAAAAATAAAAATTCTCTTCTTAAGAGACAATTGATTTAAGAATATACTTTGCCAACAACCTCGTGGATTTTGAACATTTTTAAATTACTTGAACGATTTTCTATTGGTAATTTGGTATTGGTGCGTATATTTACTATGTAAATCATGTGATTAGTCTTGGAGATACTCTATCTTGTGAAATTAAATAAAACATCATACGTAGCGAGAATTTTTTTTTTTTATAATTTTTTTTAAAGAAAATTCAGAGTAGATAAGAGAATAGGATCAAGTAGTATGCTTATCGGTCATCATTGTAGATAAGTGTTTTTCAATTGATTTTTTGTCTTATTGTAACATTGTTCGAAAAAGAAGATCTCCGGTCAAGTCTGACTTCAATCATCGTCTCATTTATCTAGTAAAGCTCTAGATGATCTCAATTAAAAACATAAAGCATAGAGATAGGGACAGTCCAGTGCATAAGATATTCCACGTTCACACGAAGTTAGGGAAAAAGCCGCACCTAAAGAAGATGTAGACAGCTTAACCTAATGCAAGTATTAGTAGCTGCTTTTGCAGGTTGAACCAATAACCTATAAGTCACACGGAGACAACTTTACCGTTGTTACAAAGTTCCATCCTTGCCAAACAAGATAATATTGTGTGTGTTTGAAATATCTTCCTTTTTAAAAAAAACTTGTTTATGGATAACTTTGACTTAGTTTTAGCTAAAACCTCCCTATGTATTGTTTTTAATAGCAAAAAATAAAAATAAAAAAATAAAATCAAGGCAACATATTTAAATCAGCCCCAAAAGAAACGGAATTGTGTCAACGGCCATTTCAACTCTGAATTCCAAAGGAAGCAGCCTTTCCATTTTCTTCAGGTTGACAAGAAAAATGCTAAAAGAAACCAACAATCTTTTAATAATATATGAAAAAATTAGCAGAAAATTTAACCTTAAAAATCACTGTTTTCTTTTGTCATTTTTAAATCAACCTAAATTTTATCAGCCTTGGTAATTTAAATTTTACCATAGTTTGATCAAGTTTTGGATTGGCTGCCCTTAAAATTTCATTAGCATTTTGGCCTATTCTTCTTAATAGTTTGATCATATCCAGCTTTACAACAGAGAAATTTTGATAAATATTTTTCTGAAGATTATTAGCAGAAAGGTGGTTACTTGATCAGATTAAAAATGGGTTGGTGCTGAATTTCTATTTGATTCATTGCAATTTAATAGAATTCAGCATTTTCCCTTGTCCAAGGTGCCAATCCCATTTGTGACATGACTCAACATTTTTGCCAATTTTTGAAGGGCACTTTTTGTTAGGTATTTTCTTGTTGCTTTACATTTTTTAGATTACTCTTAATTATGTGAAGCTTCATATGATGCAATCTTATTGCTAGTCATGTTGAATTATAAGTTTTAATCCATGATTAATATCATCAAGATTCGCATGCGATGTTAATTTCTTTCTCATGAAATCATTCTCTTTCCCTCGGCGCAACTGGTAAAGTTGATGCCATGTGACTAGAAGGTCACAGGTTCTAGCTGTGAAAATAGCCTCTTGCAGAAATGCAAGGTATGGCTGCATATAATAGATCCTTGTGCAGAGGCGGACCTTGAATTTTTACGCGACGGGGGCACATTATTCTGCTCAACCAGCGCCACCTAAATACTTTTAGTGTTCAGGGTGTCAACTGCTTTAAATTAACCATTTTCAAAGTATATACGTATATAATTGCTGGCTTTTTATTGGCCGTTGCGCGCTAGCGCCGATCCCCGCTGGAACTCGACCAATCCCAATAGTTGTTGCGACAAAACAGCACTTTTCTTATATACAGAATTACGGCCGAAGTTTACGGGGTTCGGTGACCCCTTACATGCACATGGGTCCGCCTCTGCCCTTGTGGTCCAGCCCTTCCCCAGATCCTACGCATAGCCAGAACTTAGTGTACCGGGCTGCAATGCTTTCTCTACTAGTGTTGGTATTTTTAAGTATACCTAAATTTCTATGTTTTCTTGAACTTTGTACTTGTAAAAGTGCAGGATGGATCAATTCAGGCAGATTGGTGAGGTAGTTGGGAGCCTAAAGGCTCTAATGGTATTGAAACATGATATTCAAATAAATCAGAAGCAATGTTGTCTTCTATTTGACATGTATGTCCAAGCTTTCGATACGATATCCGAGGGGATTAAGCATAATTTAAAGTTAAATGAGAGGAATACAAAGTGGAAAGCGCTTGAGCATCCAATGAGAGAACTTCATAGGATCTTTAAAGAAGGCGAAATGTACGTAAAAAGATGTTTGGATATGAAAGATTGGTGGGGGAAAGCCATAAGTTTACATCTCAACAAGGATTGTGTTGAGTTTCATATTCATAACTTGCTTTGTTGTTTCCCTGTTGTGATTGAGGCTATTGAGACAGCTGCAGAAATCTCAGGATTCGACGAGGAAGATATGCAGAAGAGAAGAACTGCACTCGCCAAGAAGTACGAGGGTGAAATGTGTGACCCGAGGTTTTTTCAGTGGATGTTTGGGAAACAATACTTAGTCACTAGAGAGAGATGCAGTGAATTGGATAGTTCTTGGAAAGAAGATAAATGGTATCTTCTTGAAATGATAAGGCAAAAGAAAACAGAAAATTTGGCGATGAACGAGCAAAGGCTGGCTGATTTGATGCTCAAGAAACTAAATGGATCAGAAAAACTCAACAAAATAATGCTCTTGCCTAGTTCAATCTTCATTGGAGATAGCGATTATCATGTGAAAAGGCGTCTAGGATCGTGGGGTGGACATGTTAAGGAGATTAATTGGTTAGGAGAAACTTTTGCTTTGAGGAATTTCTTTGGGGAACTAATTGAAGCACTAGTTGATGAAATGTCTGTAGTGTTATCTCTTTCTCACCCTAATATTCTGCAATATCATTGTGGTTTTTATGATGAAGAAAAGAAAGAAGGGTACCTTGTTATGGAGCTCATGAACAAAAGTTTAGCCACTTATATAAAAGAGCATTCCGGCCAGAGGAAGAGAGGACCATTTGCTATCCCGGTTGCAGTTGATATTATGCTTCAGATTGCGAGAGGAATGGAGTATCTGCACTCGAGAAAGATCTATCACGGAGATTTGAATCCATCTAACGTGCTCCTCAAACCAAGAAATTCCTCCGCGGAGAGTTATTTTCATGCAAAAGTTAAAGGCTTCGGATTAGCCTCTATTAAGAGTAATTACAAGGCTGCCAATTCTAATGCTGTTGATACTTTCATATGGTATGCACCAGAAGTTTTAGCAGATCAAGAGAAGTCGGAAAGCAAATCCACTTACAAGTACACGGAGAAAGCTGATGTCTATAGCTATGGGATGGTATGCTTTCAACTTTTAACGGGGAAAGCACCATTCGATGAACATCTGCAAGGGGAGAAAATGGCGCGAAATATTAGAACAGGGGAGAGACCTCTCTTTCCATATCCTTCACCTAAATATCTCGCAAACTTGACCAGAAAATGCTGGCAAACAAATCCAAATCTTCGCCCTAGTTTCTCTTCTCTATGCAGAATATTGCATTATATTAAGAAAGTCCTTGTCATAAATCCAGAACATGGCCAACCTGAATGTCCTCCTCCACTCGTAGACTATTGTGAAATCGAGGCTGGATACTCAAAGAAGTTCCCGGGAGAGGATAGTTCTAGTTTGGCCCCGGTATCACAAATTCCTTTCCAGATGTTTGCTTATAGACTTGTTGAGAAAGAGAAAATTTCGGGAAACTCTAAAGAGAAGCACTGGGATTCATCACATTATGGTTTTTCGGGCCACAGGACAGCATCAATGCAGAGCGATGATGAGCATATGGCTGCAATAGATGATCTCTTTTTCGCTCCAAGTGATCGAAGGTCAGTTTGCTCTGAGATAATAGAGAGGAAAGATTCAAGATTCTTGGATCAGAGATCAGTCATCTCCGAGACACCACTTAGAAAAGTTTTCTCTTTCGATCAAATGTCACTTTGCTCTGAGAGTCCAGGAGAGAAACTTCCAACGGCAATAGCTAATGAAAAGACAATTTTTGCTGATATTCCGGAAAAGAAAGCAATACTAACACAATCAGGCGATCAGTGCTCACCGCGGACTGATACACCCGATAGGACTATTTTATCAATGAGAAAGAACCAAAAGCTGAAGTTTTTGGAAAACCAGGGGCATGCTATGTCTCCTAAGACAGGTGAAAGAAAACTTTCATCGAGTATAGCAGCCGAGCAGAAATTAGCCTCTCCAGGGATTTCAGAGAAGAAAAATTCATCAGGTGATCAGATATTAATTAGTTCTGAGGTTCAAGAAAAGAAACTTGCACCAGATGGTCAGAAATTAGTAAGTTCTGCAAATGCAGAGGAGAAAAATTCATCTGATAATCAGGAACTAGAATGTAATGAAATCCCAGAAAAGAAGCAGTTGTCAACAGCCAATGTCAAGCCCGTTCGTGGTGATTCTACACAAAGGAAAACTATGTCGAGAAGAACAAAACCCAAGAATCCAGAGAAGAAAGTGTTAACAAGTCCAGAAGCCAATCAAAGCTCAATGTCATCTGAGAATTCTGAGACAACTGCATCCAAACCAAGCAATTCTAAGGTATCAGTAAAGAAAGCTACACTGCATAAAAAACTACAGGACAAAGAGAGCAGTACTCAACCAGGTTAGCTCTTCTATCCCTTGGCTTACAAAGATTTCACCCTGCTTGTTGTTTTTGTTAGAGGACTATTTAGGTTGGGCTCTTTAACATAAATGGCTTTTTGCAGAGAAACTGACGGACTCGTCGCCAAGATCTTCACCAGCTAGAGTTAAGAGAATACAATCATCAACAATGTCTTCTCCAACACAAACACCAAAAACTTCTTCATTTCCAAGATCACCAGCATTCACCTCAAATGGAAATGGATACGGATATCAGTCCCCAAGTGCATCACCATTAAATCCATGTTCGCGCTGTGCCAGAGTAAACCGAGAATGCCATTTACCCTCAGCTATGAGCCCACATAGACCAAGGAAACCTCATAGCAATAGCCAATGAGTGCACAAGAGTTGACAATGTCACATATGGTTTTCAGTTTAAATTTGACTAGACAACTTTGCAGCTCAAAATTTTGATGCAAAGGATGGATTAACTTTGTGTGTTACGCTTATCCGTTAGGTTTTTACTTGTTGGATATAAATTATTTAACTTTTTGGAGGTCTGCACTCTCTGGATTACACAGGTTTTGATTGCTGTTCAGCTATTCACAACTGTTCAGTTCAGGAAGAAATCTGTAATTCACATTTCTCAATCATATTTTGGAGACTTCCATTCACATGAAATTGGTGTCACTTGAAGCAGTTTCGACCTGCATATTAGTAAATATGTCACTCTGGATTTATCTATTTTATGTCATTAGATCCAATGGAGATAAAAACAACTTTCTGTCATCTGTCCCCCAATATAGCACAAAGAAATGCCGAATATTAAAATTCATTTGACATTCAATGTACAAATTTCCTATATATTGCTGTGTAAGAAGGAAACTATGAACATGTACAAACAACTCATCATCAACTAAACTGCTCTGTAACACATGCTTTTACAATGGCTGTATCTATCTGGATGTACAAATGAACATCACACAGACCAACAAAATTTCTCGACTGCAATTTCATATGATGGACAGCGCAGACAGCTACACCCTGAGCCTTCTAAAATATGGATGATATCACTACTGTGCTTGCATCGATTCTGAGGAAATATCTCAAGATTCAGTCAATTAGGTGGCAAAAATGGCTCTTCTCCACCTATCAGACGCATTGCATCTTTGGGAACGCTACATTACATTGGGCTTAAGCGAGTAATTTCAGCGTTCATTGCCTTTCCAGCTTCGACATGAAGACTCCTTCCACCATACTACTAGTTTCTGTTCAGCTTCCTAAACTTCTTGAATCTAACAACCCCACAGTTGTCAAGACAATTTTAGCAGACTTGGGTGCCTTCCCCGAGTTTAACCTTACACTTTTGGAGAAAGATAAGGAATCATAAAGCTGCATCTCGCATGATCCACTCAAAGATTCCCAGGACATTTGAGGAAATAGGAGCAATTGAAGGCTGCGATTCTTTCACTTGCTCCACAACTAAACCATCTCTAGTAGTTTTATGCAGCCACTGGAATTGGCAGTAAGAACCGTGTTTGAGTTCCGTCTCCAGCAAACACTTGAAACAAACTGCCCATTGTCATCATCAGTCTCTTTACCAGAGATTGGATCAATAGAGCCAAACTTGTGAGAAGTAATAGGCATAGGCAGAGATTTGTAATAAGAGAAGACCTGCAGGAAAGAGAGAAGCCAGTAATAAGAAAAGTCTTCTCCTTTTTCTTGTCCGAAAAAATAAATTTCTTGAGAGTGAGAAAAATAAAGGAAAAAAATCATTTTCTGAATACATTTGTTTGAAAGTAAAAGGAATCTGTAAAACAAGAACAAACCAATCTTTCAATTTTCTTACATGTTTTGCAAGAAATAACTCAGGAATTTATTTTAAGTTTCAACTGCTTTTCTGCACTTTCCAGAACAGATAGGCAAAAAGGCAAGAAAAGTTATTTCCAACAGTTTCTCTTTCCTTGCTTAGGAACCAAAAGGTAGCTTTGGGTCAAAGAAAGCCGTTGAGGAAATATAGTCTACCACGACGTGTCATAATATAACAAATTGGTGCAATAAATACACAGAGAGTAGTAATATTCGCATATTATGTGTTCTCAGCGTGAAGGTTCATAATCTCTTTTAAAGATGCTCCTTTCACAAAATACAGAGTAGGTTAAGCAATTTTTCTTTTCCAAAGAAAAAACGGTCTCGAATAAGGAAATTGTAATCAGCAACAGTGCAACAGATGTTCATTTTTTGAGGGAATGAAGGCGTAGCAATGACTAGCAGATGTGTTTCTTCTGCAAACTAAAACGTAGGACATCCAATAACTTGATCAACCAAATGAGAATTATCAATGTCAATGATATGTGACCGTGTATATCCCAGGATGGGTCAAACTTAACACCTCAAACCTCCTTTCCTACTATTAGGTCCCATCTTCAGTCACAGGAATAGAAGAGATTCATATTGTCATATTCCTCATTAAAACGCGGAGCAGGGAACCTACCTCATTTGTTTCTGACCCGCAAGTTATGTATCCATCGTTCACAGACAATCCCACAAAGTTCTGAGAATAAAAGAGAAGATGTCAATTTGTACAACTACAACAATAATGGTATTGACAGCGAAGAGCAGTAATAGTATCATTAAGTTTAAGTGGCAATTCTGAACTGGGACTTCATAGATATACAAGCAAAAATGACTGATGTTCTATTAATAGCCAACCTTCTCATTGGTGTGCCCTTTAAGGGTTAAGACACAAGCATCGGCTGAATAGCCACTTGAGTTGGTTTTATTGAGATCCCATATCTTCAGGCTATTGTCGGTGGATGCGGAAATGAGCGTTTCAGCATCCAAGAATTTTGCATAACTAACAGCTTTCTCATGACCAGACAATATACACCAAGGAACTGAGATATTTCGAAGATCATAGCAATAAGTCTTGTAATCAGCAGAGCTATAAGCCAGAAAATGACTGGAGTCAGGTGAAAACTGAACGCAGCAAACATTTGCTTTGTTTCTGATCGTGCACACGCTGTTCTTCTGCACAAAAGTGAATTTGACAGAATGAGCACTATGAAACAGAACAAAATGTTCTACTGTAATTTTGGGATAAGATGGGTCATGCCACAGATTCTGAGAGCTATATTTGAGTTGGAGTCTTTAGAAAGTTGATAAGTTCATCAAAAAGATCTGGCTTATGATTCCTGCAGTTATTTGTTGGTGTCTATGGAATGAGAGAAACAGAAGATGTTTGATGGAATCTCAACTCCAAACCACTCACTTATAGCTAAATGTTTAACCACTCTTACTTGCTGGATAAAATTGTCCCCAGCAACTAGTACTGGACACTTTTTGGAGTTTGTTAGCACTCTTGTCCTAGATTGAGACATTGTATAGGGGCAAGCAACTCACTTCATCAAAAACTCTCTTTTTTTTTTCTTTTCTTTTTGATGACCGAGAAATCCGTCTGGGGCCGATCCTTTGGACCAACCGCAGCCTTCGAAACTCGGTGGATAATGGGCCCGCCCCTCTACCCTTCTCCACTTAAATACCAGGCTTTGCTTTGCATGGTGTGGGGGCTTGAACCTGTGACCTAAGACACAAATCCACCACCCTTTGCTACTTGAGCTAGGCCCTGGGGGGCCATCAGAAACTCTTTTTATTGCTTCATTTTCCATTTTACTTTTCTCTTTTCCATGATTACAAACAGAGATAATTTATATATCTCTATTTCCTTATCTTTGGTGCCAATGCACCCAAAAGGGACAAGCAAGCCATGTCTAATTATTAAATTAGACCAGGACATCTATAGCAAACTTTTTTGCAGATTCAAGGGTATCTGGATGAGAGAATCAACTTTCAACTCTCCAGCAATAAGATGGAGGTAAAATTAATTTGGGGGGGGGGGGGACCTTTCAGTTATAACATGGAGGAACAATGGAGAACAGGGAAGCATGCCTCGTTGATGCTCCAAAGTTTCACCATATGATCGTCACTTCCACTGGCTAGCTTTGTGGGATCCACACGAGAAAAATCTACAGACCATGCCCTTTCGTTATGCTCAGTCAAATGCGAAAAAGCTTGACCAGTAGACGCATCCCATAACTGAAACCATTGACAATGTCAAGAAGTTCAGATAAAACTAGTGAACTAAACACCAGCGTTTACAGGTTAGAGTTAACGAGCAGCAAAAGATGAGAAATTAAGCAGCATGTGTAAAACATAACAAGTCATATAAGGGTGAAGTAAATACCAGACCAAGGACCAGCAAAATCAGTTGTCAGAGAAAGAGAACAGACTGGAGAGAAAGAGAACAGACTGGAAGAGACATAAAGTTTACAAGACTCATACAATTTAAGTTGTTTAAAAAGTATATCGAAAGGCAAATTAGGAGATATGCCATAAGAAGATGAGGTAGTTAATTCATTCAAGAGAGGACAAGAATCATGATGCCGTGCACGCTCATGGTTAATATCAGAGAGACCAAAAAAATGAGAAAGTGTGAAACAGAAGACAAACTGAAACAGCAAAAGCGTAGAAGATCCCAATGATTAAGCAACCTCCCTCAATCCCACATCAGTTAGGGGTTATTTAGTTCTCAGACTTCTCTCTACATGTTTAACTAGGTTAATCCCAACTTTTAGGTAACATTCCTATACCTGAAAGAATGGAGTGCCTACCCAGGTCCCATCTTAGAATTAGTAACTTAACCTAGAGTACATGGGCAATTGCAGACTCATCATTTAGAGGCCTCGTGAGACCTGCCAAAAGTCCTAGCTTCACCTTAACCGACTACATTAATCCAACACTTCCAAAGTCACTGCTCTCGTCTTCCAAGGGTCTCTACATCCTCTGTCTCTCTGAATTCATGTCCTCCACCATTTGAACAATAAAACCCAAGTTCAGATAACAAGGGATCAATACTTAAGGCTTTTTGTTCCCTGATAAGAGGGATAAATGCGCGTAAATCTTGCTCATGAGGAAATAACCCCCATCTACCATTATCAATTGTAAGCTTCAGAACAATTATCTCTTTACACATCAGAATAAGGATCATAGTCAACCCCCTCTCAGTTGAAACTTAAAAGTGCTCCAAATCCAAATATATTTCCAGTGGATGGGTCACTTTATCCTCTGGAACAAGGTAAAACATTCAGACTCAAAGTATCGCCAGGATATGTTTACAAGCTTCTAGATTGCTAGGATAAGAACGGAAAACAAATGCCTTGACATAGAGCACAGCAGATAAGTCCAAGCTCTCTCATGCTACAGTGCAACCCACGTTAACTGAAAGATGTGCAATGAACATAAGACTCCATAGATGTGATAATGCAAATTGAGCTTGGAGTGCCATGTTTGAATATAAATCAGATAACTAGTCACCATAAGCAATAAATATGAGCAGGGGACAGGTTCAGCATAACGTAATGCAATGCTCCAGCTCTACCAATGACACTGGAAGAAAACAAAAATAAAATACACACCTTAACAGCACCATCATAGTCAGTGGTAGCCAGATAGTTCCTGATATAGCTGTTCCAGCAGATGCAGCTGAGCTTAGATTTGTTTGACATCTCGATAACTGGGTAATGAATGTCCACAGAATCATTAAAGAGGGCATGATACTCAAATACTTTAATTTTCTTCGACACCCCACCAGCAGCTAAATATTCCTCATCCCTGTCAAAGCTTAGAGAGCATATGACATTTGCAGAGTTATTCAGATCTGCATTTCTTAATATTCCCCTTACTCTGAACTTGCTATACCGAGCATACTTGCATAAGCCATCAAAAAAATCCCCAACCCGATCTGTGGATCTATACTTCTCATTATCATTTCCTGTTGAGACAATGTTCTCCTGATTATTAAAGATTTCTTCAGTTCTGCGAACCATGGCAACGTCATCAGAAGGCTGAATATTGGATCGCGTAGAGAAGTAAGCACTCTCAAGCTGCCTGATATTCTTGATCAATCTAGTTTCATTCTCACAATCAGGTGGAAGCTTCCGATACACATCCGAACTTGATACTCCTTTCCGAATAAGCTTGTTATCCCACGAAACAAGAGATTTCTGGTGTGAGGACCAACAAGGGGCTTTGCTGCTTTGGCGCCTCTGAACCTCTTGGACATCTGCTTCTAAACATTTGAGTTCTTCCACTAGCTTTGAGGAATCCTTCTGCTTTTGATCTTTCAGTGACATGAGGAAGTACAACAACAACTCTGACTCAGATTCCTCTTCGTGAATAGACGACAGTGATACATCTCCAGGTAATTCTTTAATACCACCAATAACTTCAGACTGTAAAATTTCCCTGTTCCAGACCAATAATGAGATAACTTAAGTACTGTGAAAATACTAATGAAAAAAGAAGACTGAAAAAGAAACCAGGAGGTTTCAGTACACTCATAACTATACGTTAACAATTCACATTTCGAAAATCACAAATTTTAAGTGAGGAAGTAAGTTTTGATGCATAGCAGCACTTCATTAAAACTCCTTAAACTAGGGACAAGAGAATGTAAACACAAAGGTCAAGAGAAGCCAGCAATCATTAGCTTGCAGCTCATTTCTCCATAGGTGTTCACACATATTCTCAGTTAAGGAGCCAAGAGAAAACAAACAGAGGCAGAAATTGTGACCACCTTGTTGTTGGACGTGCTGAAGGTTCTGGATGAAGCAGCCAAAGACAAAATCCAGCTTCCTTGGGATGCTCTGACAGGAAACAAGAGGGAAGAATCCTATGGCGAAGATCCAGCAGTGCAGCTGCATGAGACCTTTCACAGTCAAATGAGCTAAGCAACTGAAAGAAAAAAACTATATTAGTAACTACAATACAGTATCAACTTAGTGCTCTAAGATACCACTTAAAAGGTGGAAAACAGTAATTTGCTTGCTTCACTGAGCAAAAGTAGAGAGCCTACACAGAACTAAGGGCACATACGGATGTTATAGATGCATATTCTGCTAGAGATACAAATACTAAGGATGATTGTAAACTTATCTTAGCGGAAGCAAGATATACCCTAGACCTTGATAGAGAAATTACTAGACAAATTCTAGATTCTTACACATCCCGGCTAATGAAACTTATATATGATCCACCGTATCCACTACTTACGCTAGAAATGAGCTAACTACCTCGCTCACGACTTGACATCACATGACCCACATCATACTCTTACCTAACTTCCCAAGCATTTACTGCACTAGAAGGACTTCTAACAAATGACAACGGAATAGAGAAAATACCAACTCTAGAAGAGGTGATGAATCAAGAATGAACGTCATTGCGATTAGAGTGCTACAACTCATGCCTAGGTGAATGAGACAAGAAAATGAATAGATTTTGACTAGAAGGTTATTCTCAAACCTCAAACAGAAGAACTCCCAGGCAGTAGATGTTTGACGAAAATGTGCAGCCACCCTCACTGAACTGCTCAGGACTGGTATACCACTTCTTCTCCAAATTAAAGCTCATGGAAATCAGCAATGGTTTTGGCATAATGGATAGTTGAGGCAATCTATACTTGTTCGAGTTGTTAAGCTCTGTCTTGAGGCAATCCTCTTCATTTGACTCATCTCCATAGCCTTGTGCAGCATTTAATTTGGTGTTTGTGCAAGCAGATTTATGGCCTGTAATGAAAGGGTATTGAGGCCACTTCCTATTCAGGTGGGTGTCTTCACTAAGTTTTTGCTTCTTTACACAAGGATCGATCAAGGAAGAAATGCTTTTTCCGGATGAGCTCCTCTTTTTCTGATTATGCTCCACCTGAGGAACACCTGGATCAATCACATTTTCAGTGAACTGAGTGCGTACAGATGCTCCAATATATACAACTTGGTTTGATTGCAACAATTTAAAGGAAGATGGACGCAAGTCTTGTAAGATAATTCCTTGAGAGTGAGCAAAATCCACCAAATCCAGAACTTGTTTGAATATATACAAGCCTTCAGCTTTGTTCAATTTATTTCCCCCAGCTTTCAGCCGTTCTCTTAAACCTATCTCATCTTGATAGACATTGGGATTAACACTGCAGCCCATTTCAGAGATACCCTGACAAGGTGAAGCAAATGCATCCACACTTGCAATGGTGGAAGAAGCATTAGGACATTGCGGATAAATCTGGCCTTGAGACTCACTAGCAGATACTCGGGGTAACTGCTTTTTGCATATGATTCCTTTGCCTTTTAATGTGCTTTTCACAATATATTCAGAAAAACCCGACTTAGAAAAAATCTTCGTCCGGATACCCTGAGAAGAGGGTAATAAATTGTTCGAAACAGCTTTATCACCATTATTCTGCGAATTTTCTCCGTCTAGATTACGAATTTCATTCAATTTTTTCTGATTCTGATTCAGAAGTCCGGTAAACAATGTGTCTCCCTCTTCCCCATGTGAGCTTCCGCATGCAGATCCACCTGCTAGCTGATAAAACCACTGGTGTGGCCTAACCTGCATTATTTCATTATGGCCCAAGGTATCAACAACAGCCAAGTTTTTTCCATTGTAGTTTCTCAGAGTCAATTCTTCAACCATGACCCCAGCATCATTCATACAACGAGGACTAGCACTTGCATGTTCTGAAGATCCAATTCTGTCCATATTCTTACCATCGAGGATATCTGTAAACAAATTGGCAGTATTTTGGTAATGATCACCTTCACTAAGTGTGACCACTTCATGTGATTGCAGCATATTGGAGTTTCCGGACCTCAAAGTATAGTCACTCTCCTTACTTCGAAGTTGTCTACTATCAAAGGCATCCAGTCCATTCACCTCATCACCAATAGCTTCATCAACAATTTCTTCCATAATGTCAATATGTTCTAGTTTAATCTATAAAGCTGCAAATCAGACCTTGTCAAGGAACAGAAAATACTTACATCATATAATAAAATAGTGAATAAATGATAACTCAAGACAAAAGGTAAAATTAGAATAAGACTGCAAAAAAAATTCCTTTTTCTTTTGTTTGTCAAAAGGTGATTACATGTATGCTGTTATACTTAGTTCAATATGGATCAGATTTTTCAGAGAAGCTCCTTTTGATGAAAAGACAGAAGGAAACCACTAACAGAAACCGCTACCAGAAGACCTACACCCCCTGACCGCCCCACTAAACTGCAGATCATTAAAACAATCGCCGGACCAGTACCATTGTGGTGCTACATCAGATCAAGTTTTGGTCAAATTATTGATCATGAGATTACATGTGCATCATCAGATTGCTTCCACCCAGAAACATCACTTACCCACCAAATAGACCACCTTAAAATGATGCATTACTGCCATTTTATAAAAAAATGAAGCATATGTTGAGAGTCGTGCAATCAAATGAGCACACATATGATGTGAAATTCGAAGGGTGACATTTAAAATGGCAACCCAAAAGAAACCTTTTCCTGACTTTTTTCTTCGAGAATCTAAAACGCATATTAAGTGGTAGGCAAGATTGTTACCATACGCAAAAAGGAGACTCATAGAGTTGCAGCGGCAAATAGAGCTACTAGTGGGCCCCAAATAATTCCGTGTCAGAGAATACGCTTCCTTGCTCTACAAGTCATGGAGTAGCAGTATGTTTTTAGGGTGTTGCTAGTAGAATTGGAATGAAATTTGAGGACATTGTTAAATCAGGGTATCTGCTTTAGTACTATTTGTTTATTTATGTTTCTCTAGTTTGTAGTTGGACATTTTTCTCCACGTTAACAACAAAACCCATTACCTATATAAACTTTAGGTTCTTTTCCAATTCCTCTAAAAGCTAGTTCAGGATTTCCATTAGCAAGTTACACTTATATATTTCTTTGTCAAAAGTTGTGTAGGAAACTAAGCCCAAAGCCTTTCCATTAAGTCAACATAAGGAAATTATTAAATCAATTTCATCATGCTGATCAAGAATAACAAGCAACGAGCACATCTAAGCGGGTTTTGATAACCGAGAAATCTCCAAAAGCCCGTGGCACACGGTTTGAAACTCGGTGGATAATGGGCTCATCCCTCTACCCTTCTCCACTTAAATACCAGGCTTTTGTCTACGACAGGTTTCAAACCCATGACGTGCACCTAACCCACAAATTTAAGCTGGGAATTGACCCTGAACACCCTAATTCTTAGTTTTTCTATTAAGCACACACTCCACATCAACATTAGAGAAAATTGTATACACACTTTATATCAGCAAAACTATTGTCATATTAGCAAGCTTATCCAATACCTCAACACCCAAAATAGCCAAGTTGCTTATTGACACTGTATCAATCAACTAATCCTTATCCAAAATCAGTAGATTTTACCCTATAAACCCTCTATATCCATTCCACCACACATAAACATCTCATCCACTCTAATACTATTAAAAATAATTCCTATTAAGGCAAATTAGGTTAGCTAATTAACAACAAAGAGCAAAATTCAATTTTTTTTCTTTTCTAATTTTCTTTTCCACCGCCACAAAACAATTAACTACAAACAGTTCAATTCACAACACATGCATTCAAATTACGGGTATTCAACAAAAAAAAAGGCAATAAAAATGAAATTGAAGTGCTAAATCGAATGAATCAATTGAAATAATTAGCACTAAAAACTTACGAACTTGTGACGGCCAAACAATTCATTCGTTTCGAAACTTTAAAAAAAAAAAAAAAAAAAAAACTTTCTTTTTAAGGCAAATTTAGGTTAGCTAGTTAACAACAAAGAGCAAAATTCAATTTTTTTTCCTCAAATTTCTTTTCCGCTGCGACAAAACAATAAAGTACGAATAATTCAATTCACAACACATGCATTCACTTTACGGTACTCAATTGAAGTAATAAAACGAATAATTAATTGAAAAAAAAATTGCATTAAAACTTACGAATTTGCGACGGCGAAACGGTGAATCGACACTGAGCAGAGAGAGTACGAAGCTAAGATTAAAAATAAGTGGTGAATTTTGTGAGCCATGAAAAAAAAAAGGGCTTACAAAGAGTTTGTTTTGTTTTTATAAAGATCGTGTAAAAGAGAAAGAGAAGGGAAAGAGGGAAAGACTTATTGGACTTACCTGAAATGGCATAAATATCTCCTGCATCTTATTGGCTGCTTTCAATTTTTTACTCTCCATAATTACTAACCACTAATTAAATGTTTTATATGTTTGAGATTGAGTTTTATCTATTCACGAGTAAAATATATAATATGGTTAGATTACTTAAAATATATTATTGTCGGGGTTTTCCTGATTTTTCTTATCATATTCGATTAATAATAATATATTTTACTATAATTGTTTGTAATTCTTTCATGTTTAGCTAGTCTTTTTTCTTGTAGGAAAAGGTTTGGACTTTTATAAATTGAGTATCATTCATTCTCATTCAGTAGCCGCCACAATGTAGCTATATGTGATTTTTGAGTCGTATTTAAGGGAAGAATTTTACGTGACAAATGTTAGAGTGTCATATGTTTGCCTCTTCGTGAGGTTGTTAACTCGATATTATGTATTCTCTTTTTATATAGTTGATTGCTCATTTTCGTCGTAAATGTAGGTCAATTGGTTGAACCACGTTAAATATTTGTGTCTCTTTTGGTACATTTCCCTTTTGTTGACTGATTTATCGTCGTTCAAGATTTGTTTTACTAGCTTCCACATAAAAGCCGATTTTTGCGGTCATAACAATAATATGGTGTGATGTATGAGTAAAGTTGGAGCAATAGTAAAGTTATTTTCATATGACGTGTAGGTCACGGGTTTAAATCGTGAAATAAATCCATGATGTCTGCATTAGAATAGACTGTCTATATCACTTCACGTGGGTTCAACCTTTTCCGAACCATGTATATATGCAAGATATTTCGTGCACCGAAAATTAATTGTACTTATAATTTTTATTTAATGACAATATAAGAATTTTTATTGAAGAATATAATCTAACTAGTTATAACTAACTTTATCAATTGACGCTTACTTTAGTTTTGAAAAAATGATGCTTTTTTTAGCATTACATGTAATAGATTTGGAAAATAAAAATTATTTACTTTACACTATTGTCATAAAAAAAAAATTGTAAAGCAAAGACAAGTATAGAGAGAAATTGATATATTATTCAACTTCAAACTTATGTGCATAATGAACTGAAATCTCTTCTATTTATAGAAGAAAAGTAACTGTTTTGTAAGCTGCTATCAAGCTGTTGTGTAAGCTGCTTGTAAGCTCCTACTGCAAGCTGTTGTGTAAGCTTTTTGTAAGCTGTTATTGTACCAGCTATGATAATCTTTTACAGGAGTAACATTTATCCACAACGGAGTGCCGAAACGATAAGCTTTTTCAGGAGACTTATTTCCAATATAGTATTAAATAGATAAATATATTTACGCGAATTCAATATGAATAATCTTCTTCAAAAAGCTTATTTACCGGAGTACGAAATGAACATACATAGCAATAAAAGTAAGCATATACTACTACTTTTAACGCATCAACCCTTGATTTAACTTAAAACCTTTTTTATAAAAGTTGAAACTTTTTTTTAAAATATAAATGGGTAGTATCAGACTAGTTCAAACCCAAAAATAAATAAAAAATTATAATAAGTCCATTACCAAAAATTTCGTACTAGTAATATATAAAAGCTTTAGCATTAAGAAATAGGTGTTTTATAAACAAAATAAACACACGTAAAATATTGAAGCCAATCTTAACCACGCGATGTCCAATTAAATTATGCTTCTAGTCATAAAGACACTTAATTATATAATGTGGAATAAAGCTTAACTTTTATAAAAGTAAGTCGTATTTTGGAAATTAGAATCATTCAGATTTCAGAAGGCAAGATAATATAAAATATTAAGAATTTGATACATTTTCTGAAGACTTTTTATAATGAGATATGAGAAAATGAAGACTATGGATTTGAACATGGCAATGCACTTCGTTAAAAGTTTATTTATACATTTTCTTTTTGTCTTTTCTATTTCTTTCTTTGATGAACTTCAGTCAAACAATTAGTTGTAAAAAACAAAATTATTTTTAAATAAATACCTTAATACGCTTTTAAATATAATAAATAGTGGTCATTAAATTTTAATTAGCCCGTATTAGAAAGGGAAAAAAAAAGGAAAGTCAGAAGAGAAAAGATTCTTGATGAGATTTTCGTATATACCCAATGAGTTTTTAAGTTGTATGCATTAATGTTATACTGATCTTTTTATCCTATTAATGTAGTTTAACATGCAATAACAGATTATTTATCTATAATTATGTTATAGCGATTGATCAGTTGATTGTATGCATAAATATCATTTATTCTATCATATTAACGTGTACAACTTAAATTCATTCTCAATAAAGTATAATTCTACTTTTTTTTTTTTTTGATAAACGAGAAATCTCTAGTCTAACTGGCATACCGAAAAAACAGCTCCAATCTTATACTGTCATCTTTACTTCTATAATTATGAAAGGGAACCCTCTAAATTGGAATGAAAATGATGTGGTACTATAGAAGAGAAAGTTTATGAGTCAAATACCAATAACTTATATCTATATGAAAGTATAAAAGATAACAACAATAATAATATACTCAATACTTCATTCGGTCCAAAATAAGTGATTTTTTATCTGTTTTTACGCATATTAAGAAATCCATCTTTTAATATTAATTAAATAAAATTGACTATAATAACCTTTACTATCTCACTTAAATACTCCTAACATATATTCCAATATTATTTACTCCAAGGGCAATGTAAGAAAAAAGTAACAAATTCATTCTTAAATTCTGAAAAAGTCACTTATTTTAGACCACAAAAAAGAGACCAAAAAATTACTTATTTTGAACCGAAGAAAATATTATTTTATATTATGGGATCTAAAGAGTATAATAATGTACACAAACTTTATTCAACCCGTGAAAGATAGAGAGGTTGATAGACGAAAGTAGAAAAGAAAGCATGCTTAATATTGGGGTTGGCGCTTTGTTGGGTTAAAAATGAAATTTCAATGCTGAAGAAGTATCTATAATGTAGTGGCACTGAATTATCCACGTCTGTTGGGCATGGCTTTGATGCATATTGCGGCCAATGGTGACGAAGCAACGGTTGTCAAGCCGCCCCCATCTGCAGCTGCAAAATGGCTAATGAAGGTGTCTTTTCTCTGTATCACGTGAACGCCAAATGGGACCAAACTTCACCTCATTCACACATTGGTTGCTTTCCTCCTTAGTCATTTCCAGCTCATTGGGTTACCTATGGTTCAATTTATTTTTCTGCTTTTGATGAAGGGGTAGTGTACTAGGTATCAACACTTTCCCGAGACTAATCCGATCCTCAAATCTCTAATTAAGAATAGAGACATCTCATTCATCCCATTCTGATTCATTTTACCTGTCCTAGTCACTCTTTATCAAAAGTTTATCCATTTTCAAGATTGAATTCAAACCTTTATCAAGAATGAAGATTACCCTTTATAGGATAGAAGTAGGGCATACACACTACTCTCCTCTAACCTCTCTTAATCATCCCATTCACATCTATCCATTTTCAGGATTGAATCCAAAATCCTTTATGGAGTAACGCTAAGACTGCATACACACTATCCTCTCTAGACCCCATGTATAAAATTAAACTAGGTTTATTGGTATCGTCGGTATTACATCCCAATTACCATCCAACTATATACCCTTTGAGTAATGGGGTAGTGTCATTCTGATTCATTATAGCAAGTCCGAACATACTAATTTAGTTACATTAGTTAACAAGATATACTTTTAAAATAAATATTAAAAGAAAAACTTAAAAGTTAAGGTCTTTTAAAGCTAAATCAATGCCAGCTCCTTCGACATTGTATCAAGAGGTGTCAAAACCAAAAGCGCCCAATATAAGAATTTTTTTACATACAAAAGAGAACGAGTCATCATCATGGATATACAAAATACCCAAACTGGCAGAAACACCACCCCCTAACTTTTTACATCTCTAGAATCAACTATGACCATGAAACCTATAGTATATTTACACCAGTTGCTAACTAACCATGATCAGCTATGCACACCAAAAGTCACAAAAAAAGAATGAGAGTGACATATCTTGGTTTCTACCTGCTAGTAAAAACTGCCACAAACAGCAAAAGCTTCCATCTTGTCCAGCAACAGTTGGGGATTAGGAGTGATCAAAATATGAAAGTTCATCTTAATATAGTTTTGTCAGAAACAGCATTTGTGTAGCAAAAAGGGAGATAGCTTTCCTGATAAACTAGAATATAACTCCAGGGCGAAAGAGATGATCCTCCTTGCTAAGGTATATCTGATATAGTTGGTGGCAGTACTTAGTTGCTAATCTTTTACATTCTGCATGATCCTTTGGACGTACTTCTGCCACGGCTTTTCTGAGTTTATGCTGTGGATCCCCATCGATCAGATATTCACCCAAAGCAGTTATGCTGCAAAAAAACACATGAAAAATCTTATAGAAAGTATAAAAGATATAGTGCCAGTTTGAAGAAACTAAAATACAAAGCCACGAGAAAAACAATCAAATTGATTATAAAATGAAACTGGATATTGCATGTTCCATTTCAACAATTGGATGAAACAAATCCAGTAATCTGATCAAGTAGTCAGAACTGGATCCAATCACTTACCCCCACAATAAGCTTGTCACAAATATATGTCATGGGTCTGTATTTTAAACAATCCTTACAGTAGACAATCCCATCTTAAATGTTTCTACTTAATTTGCATGTTGCCCTTGTGTTTTGGTGTTATAAGTGTCTTTGCTTCCTATGTTTTCACTACTCCCACCTTCTAACCTTCAACTTCACAATTTTGGCACTAACCACCTTGAACCTAATGTAGACACCCAAAAAATGACGTAGTTCTGGATTTTTTGGACACCAACCTCTACATTAAGTTGTTCAAACACACAGTTACTTGAGCATTGCTTGCCAAGAAAAAAGGAAAGTTTTAAGTCTTGCAGAAGCCATACGTGAGTTACTCCGTCAAAATGAAGGCAGCTTTAAATGTTCCTTTCAAGTTCAGCCTCGTTAGCGCCAAAGAAAAAAGCTGAAGCTTAAAAGAAGTGCGTGAAGAATACAAGGACAAATTTACTTATACCTAAAGCCCAAAGACATGAAGTGTGCTTCAAGGATAAAATTTGATTGATCTCATGTTACGAAGATCTTAACAGGCAAAACCATGCAGAAACAGATACTACTGTAACAGTCAGTAATGAGATAGATCAGCGCTATCCAATGAAGAGAAGGTTCAGATAACCTTTTAGAAACAAAATAACTCATCTATAACTTTTCATGAACCAAGACTAAATTTTCAACATGTATTCTCAACATTTCGAAAAATCCACACAAGCGCCCATGTCATCTGCTAGAAACAAGACATAGGTAAATCAGGCAAAAATGAAAGGTTTGGTTACCTTTTTTCTCAATATGCATGAGTTCGGTTAACTTAAGATTAGTTGTTCCCCACTTTTTGATTTGATTATCGTAAATTAAACATCTGGCTTGACTAGACATCATTTTTATCTTCGATAAGTTAACTAGAGACCTTTAAGGAAATGAAAGTTGAAAGATGTAATTAAGACTGAAGCAAAATAAGAGCCCATGCTCAAGGATAGAGGCAAGGAAAACGTAGCTATTTAAGTACCCAAGAAGACGTAGCTATTGAATCCAATACGCTATCATCTTGTAAAATCAAAAGTAGGCATTGCACCTTATAAAACCCAAGAAGACATACCATTAGGACTTTGAGAGGATTCATATACCATCTTTTACGTAAATAACCCAATTAGTGACTTTTATAGGCAATTGGAAGCATGATGCATTTGAGAAACGGTAAACTTAGCATGAAAAAGTATTACTTTATGAAACTTTTGACAGTGGATTGTCAGTCCCAGATTCACACTATGAACTTATTTTGGAGAAAATTGTATACCATTAAATCAAATTAAGAATGAATTATTTTATGTCGCATGCAATATTAAGGTCTTTACACTGCAATTAGGTATTCAAACTCATTGTTCATTCGATTTTAATTTGCAAACAAGTTTTACATTTATAATAGATTTCTGTTCTGATTTCCTCTATCAACTGTGAGTTGCGAGTCCTTTTTCTGCAGAACAACAAGGATGCATTAATGCATTCACTAATAAATCTACAAAATGAACAGCACATTGACATGAATTATGGCATTGGAAGAAACATCTTTCTTGCTATCCACCACTTACAGCAATACTTGCTTAGTGGTTATGCTGGTAATGTCAAATAGCAGTTTAATAATCAAGCTAATAATGTTACCACTAGAAAGATAAACCTGTCAAAGGATCAGGTAGTGATTGCACGTACCTGATTTTATCAGATTGACTCAACCCCTGACTCTTGGTAAAAGAGAGGCCCTTGGAAGAGAGGTTTGGAGAAATATGCTGCCTATAAAGTACACATATCGCGTTCATGCAGAGTTCAGCATCCTTCTCAAAGGATGATCTTAAACCGTCTTCCGAGAAAAACGTTTTACCTTTAATTCTTTTGATTAGCATTTCAATACCTTTGTCACTCAAATCATTGTCTGAATCCGACGAAATATCACCAATCCCATTATGCTTGTACGGATCAGACTTGGAAGAAAGTTGAGAATAAAACTTCCTTTCGTCTTTGTCATGACGGAGTCTTATGAAGCCCGTTTTATCGGAACTGCCATGAGCAACGGACAACTTCCCATTACCATCACCCTTGTCACTCTCAATTAAACTTCTTTTCCTCTTGGACAATGAAGTAGATAATTCCTCTATAACCTCTTCTTTTATTAGCTTAGGAAATGTTAAATTCCTACCTGCACCATCATTGTTTGAAACACATGCCATTGCCTTCTCATCATCACTGTCGCTACTGAGAACAACAATTGAAGACCCAGCCCTGCCAGGTACTATATCCAAGTTATTCTTGATGGAGTCTCCTGCTTCACATGCTGAGAGATCTACAATAGGTGCTCTATTCTCACAAGCCAAGATGACAGGGAAAGGATCTGAAAGAAAGCATCAAGAATTTAATCAATTTGCACGAGCATGTCGGTGTCAGAAACACTTATCTTCACTAAAGTATGAGAGCCATCAATAGAATGCACATGAATGCACCTGTGTTTGTGTGGATGTGTATATGCATGTTACCTCTAAAATGTATACAGATTGTTCCTAGAATCAATCATCATGTGCAGAACCTCAAATCAGAGTCATGGTTATACTACACAAGAGTTAAAAGGAAAGAAAACCGAGGCCATCTAATGGTCTTTGACTTATGCCAAAAGTGTAAAAGTGACTACAAAAAGCTCAGCTTTAAATTATAGCAAGTAATTCTCAAATTAAGAGCATCAGAAACTAACAATAGGAGCCACTATTGCCCCAATATCTAGAGATAAAACCAAGCACATTTATTAGACTATTACTAGTGTAAAAATATATTGTTTTCAGGGTTTTGATAATTATAAATGTTGAAACCATTGAGACTAGGGCATTCACCGAAAGTTTATTAAAATATTAGATAGAGGACTTAAAACGTCATACTTATTCTTCCTTAGTACAAGGCATAATATAGTTCAACTATCATTTATTAGTAAGATAGAACTTTTTTGATAACCAATACATCCAATGTTCTTCAAAACTGCTGGCAGTAGCTCCTAGTCAAACAGCTACATGAGATATTTATATAATGATTGATGCTATCCAATAGTCATTCAACATGGAGCTAAATTGACTTCTACTCCACTTTCTAGCTGAGTTCATTGCTACTGTTCCGCCAAGAAATTTTAAATTCTAAATTCCAACTATCTTCAAGTTGCTACACTAATTTTAACAGGATGGGAGAGCAATGCAAAAGGCTGGGTGGCATTTCTTTTCAATTTAGGTTATATGACACAAGGTAAAGACCTTGCTATTCCTCAGCTAAGCACAAGCTGCAACGAAGTATGCTTGAACGAAAAAGAATAAATTCCAAGGAAAATGAAGACACTTTCACTTTCCTCTCACACACCATGCAACATATAGCTGCAAATATCTTGGTCAATTTACATACAATGCAAGATACAAGACTGCAAATATTCTTGATCATAGAATGAAAAGGACTGACATCTTCACTTCTCAAACCAAAACTAGTTGAGAGGTCGGTTAAACGCCACAAATACAACAAGACATGTTTGAATAAGTACCTGCTTCTTCAGAACGACATCTTTTCTTTCCTATGTTGGAAACATTGCTATTTACTTGAGCAGTACCACAAGCAGAAGGCATGGGATGCAATGCCTGGGCATCAGGACAATTATCCATATTTGTTTTTGTTGAAACAAAGTCTGTATTACCACTACCTGCTGCGACACCCATGTGACCATGTCATTCCTAGGCAGCTAGAATTGGAAAGTAAATAAGAATATAAACCACATCAACTGCACAAAATCACCAAATCAGAGTCTACCACATTTACAGTTCCACACAAATACTTTTTTTTATGCAGCGAAGTCCAAACCAACTTGCATGTCCCTCGACTATTCCACTAGGTAAATGCTAGCTCCCACCGCACACATACTAACTCTCCGCACCAAAGTTTAGGCAAATGGGAAGAGATCACATACTATTTTTTTCAGAGGCCTCACAGTTCTCCTCTCACTTCATTCACCACTAGGTCATACCCTTATGTGCCACACAAATACTTAGGTCCACAACCAAGTAAAAATTACAGCACTCATGCACAAATGTAGATAAGTATTGCCACTCAATAACTGTAACTAAAATGTTGAAAAGCCTAACACATAACACAATTAAACTGGAAAAAAAACAAGAACAAAAAAAAATGTAAGCATAATACCTTCCTCTACAACCTCCTCCTTCGCCGCTTCCCAATCTTCTGCCATTTTTTGGATCACCGAGACATCCTCATCACGTTTTTTTGCAATTTCCTCTTCCAGGATTGACATTCTATCACCCAACTCTTTAATTTTTTCCTCATAAGCCTTCCCTTTTTCCTCAGCTTCAGCTTTTTCTTTTTTCAGTACCTCACATTTCCTCCGAAAATTATTCAATTGATCCTCCATATTTAACTTATCCAGTTCAACCAAAGCATGGGCTTTCTCTGCTAAATCAAAATCCCTTTTAAGATTTTGAATTTCTGTCCTCATCTGTTTTTCTCGGCCCATCAGAATCTTTTCAACCAGAGAGAAATCCCTCTCACGAAAAGCCGATTTTAGATGAGAAATCAGTTCCGGTATAGTTGAAGCTTGCGAAATAACTTGTGGTTTCGATTCGTATACCGGTTCTGAGTTCCATGTGGTTCTCGCCAGCGAAGCGATTACTGGTCTTGTCTCAGCATTCATCGTAAAACTAGATAAAAGCTAAAAACTGATTAGAAAAAGTGAAAACCTAGGATGTTTTGAAGAGCGAAGAGTTCTTACGCCGTCGTCGCCGGCGAAGACGATGGCCGGGGAGTGGTGAGCGCGGTGGACTTTTGGAGTCTTTCCGTTTCAGGGAGAAAAGTCGCGTGGAGTGTGGAATAGTATATCAGTGTACGGGGCACGCGAGGGAAGATGAAGCGGGAAATAGGCTTAGCTGTCCCTTGGGATAATAAAACAAAATTATTTCATAAATAAATAAAGTTTGTTTTATTATCCAATATACATTGTTACTTGGCCACCAAGGATAAGTACACATAAGACGAAACTTTAGAATTGTTTGGAAACTAGGAAGATGACAAAAAAGGAATAGTGAAAACGGTAGAGAAATTTTCTTTGTTTATTTGGTTAAAAGAGAAATTGGGTAAAAACCTTTTATCCAAGAGGAAAAGTTCTTCTCATTTCTATTTCTTTCGTTTTCTACTTTATATTTTTGCAAGCAAAAAGATTGTTGCTAATAATTATATCTATGGCATCTTGGATTACTGATTCTGGGGCTAATGATAAAAATCTCATGATTAATATTCGAAAACTTAACAACCCATATGCAATCACTTACCAAACAATGTGACAAATTTGCTCCAAGCATAGCAACATAAATACCCTAAAGTTCCTTTAAACTATCATATTTTTGTTAATTTTCTACTTAATTATTAGTTAGACATACGCACATTTGAAAGTTCAATACAGGGTTGTAGCGGAATATAGTTCAAAGTGGTAGGTTTTGGGGTCACCAGATAGTTTAAGTTGGTAACTGACAAAAAATACTCCCTCCGATCTAAAATAAATGATTTTTGCATGTTTTCACGCAAAAATCCACCTTTTAGCATTAATTAGCGATGAAATTGACCATATTAACATTTACTATCACACATAAATACTCTTAACACATACTCCAACACTATATACTCCAAAGGCAATGTAGGAAAAAAATAATTCATTCATTCTTGAAATCTGAAAAAATCACTTATTTTGGACCACAAGAAAAAGGCTAGAAAACCACTTATTTTGGACCGGAGGGAGTAATAGTTTAGGCGAGTTCTAGGCTGAATTAAATAGTCAGCCACGTGTAGTGTTAATAATTAGGAGTGTGTACTAGATGCACCTCCAAGAATGCAATGAGGGGATTTTAATATGAAGGGCAATATAGTTCGGGAGTTTTGGGAATACCGAATAGTTTAAGTTAGAAACTGCAATGAGGGGTTTTTAATATGAAGGGCAATGTAGTTCGGGAGTTTTGGGAATACCGAATAGTTTAAGTTAGAAACTGCAATGAGGGGGTTTTAATATGAAGGGCAATGTAGTTCGGGAGTTTTGGGAATACCGAATAGTTTAAGTTAGAAACTGCAATGAGAGGGGTTTTAATATGAAGGGCAATGTAGTTCGGGAGTTTTGGGAATATCGAATAGTTTAAGTTAGAAACTGACAAAAACATAATAGTTTAGGGGATTTTAGGATCTTTTAACTCTTTCGACAATGATCTACCTTACCAAGTTGAAGTCCATTTCAAATACTTCGTAAAATTCTAGTCCTTAGGGGTCTTTCCAGTTGCTTGTCAAAGTATTAATCTTGCATCCTTTAATGTAACTGCCGAATTTCAAACTCTGTAACCAAAGGACTAACTCTAATCCCCTTGTGGCAAATTAGCCTCTAGCTAATTGCGACAAGATCCAAGTTAACTCTAACTTGAATACTCAGTACCTATTACAATTGCTTCTAGATAAAGCTGATAGATACAATTTGTAATCACTTACTACAAACAACTAGACTAAAAGATAGCAGATGGAACTGGTTCTTCTAGCTGGTTCAAGTGACTTTTGAGTAGCACAGGAATTCTCACACGAACTGCTTGCAAAATTGCTTTGGTAATTTTGCTCTTAATTCTTGATTCACTTCAGTGTTTGTGCGCACTTGTTCATCATGAACACTTGACAATATATAGGATCAGTAGTTGATACGATGTAGTAGAATTCTGATGAAACTCTTCCTTGGTGGAAGAGTTTGAGTTGATCTTAACTTCCTAGATTATCCTCTATCTTTGATTCTGCCCTTCCTGAATAAGAAGTTCATCTATCAATTTGCAATCTTTTCGATCAGGAGATATCCCCTTAATTCAGTGATTGTTTTTATCTCCTGTGTGCGAACTCTTCTCGTGCCATTCAGTCTGCATGTCTATGTTTTCAATGATGGACCTGGTTCAACTCTGATTGCATTTGTCATTCTTCAAAACCATTCAGCTTCTTGATTAAACACTCCTTAATCACGGACGGAGCCTTTCGTTCCAACACTTCACAGGCAGGATTTGGAGGGCTGTTTAGAAACCAATATGGTGATTGGATCATGGTCTACGCAGGAAACTACCGAGCCTCAAACGTCATAGACATTGAACTAATGGCACTACTACGTTGACTACAACTAGCAATACATCACCATCTAACTCCTTTGGAAATTCAACTGGATGCCAACCAGGTAATAGCCATGCTCAATAGTAACACTGTACAATACTCATCTTTGCTAAATGATTGCAGGTGCCTGATCCACCAGTTGCGTGATCCAAAAGTAATCCACATACACAGGGAGCAGAATACAGTAGTGGATAACTTGGCACTTTTCGGACTACAATTATCAGGAAGTAACATCACCTTTTTGGCGGATCCTCCCCCCTTCTCAAGAAACCTTCTCATGCAAGACCAACAGGGCTATCTAAGGCAAAGACAGAAAAGCATGCTTCAGGGAGACTCCAATCATCCAAAAACAACTTTTTGTTATCAGTGGGAAACACCCTCTACCAGCAAGAGCACAAGTGGAGAAGTTCCATCAACAACTCCCACCACCATTAGCAGTAGCAATAGTAGTAGCATTTATAAGACTCATAGTGCCACTACCTCTACTCTTGGCGTCTTTTGTAATTCTGCCGCAGTAAGGCAGCTCCCTGTATAATTTTGTTTTAATATAAATTATCCTTAAAAACAAACAACAAAAAAGGATTAAAGAGGAAAAATTGGTCTGATATAAATAAATACAAAGCATAAAGAATAAAAGATTTACAGATCAGCGAGTTCCTTGTTGGAAAAGAAACTTTTCGCCTAATTTTTTGCATTCGTTTTTATTTTATTAATATTTCGTGTAGCCTTATTAGTAAAATATCTCCAATACAGAATTATATTGGGAACAAATTTATTTGATTTCAAACTCCTAAATATTAGGTAAGTTTTATGATTTTGTAATTTTATCTAATGTAAAATATATTTTTAAAGGTTATAAAAGCCGAACGATATTTCGCTAATGGCCTTCGTTCTTTTAATAAAGTATAGATATAGATTACATCAAATACAACTTGTTTCAGATTCTTAAACTTATTTATGAATTCCGCTTCGACATCACCTGGTAAAAATTAATCCTTAAACTTCAGAACTTCCCGGTTAATGCAAGAACTATAAATAAAGGACCAAGATCCCCTATGAAATATAAAAGGTCTTCGATCTGGCTCTTGTTCCCTGTAGGTTTCTAGCTGGGGGACTGGCGTATAAAAAATTCCCGGTATTTCGTCGTGAAAGTGTCACATTTAGATTATTCTTATTAAAGGAAAGAGCCGAATAGACAAAGGGTACCCCCGTCGTAGATGGTTCAGCCACGCCCGATGCCACAAAATGGTCCAGTTTAGAATTTACCTCTATTTTGAATCCCGCTTCCTTGTTAGCTGGGAACCCCCTCCTCTTTTTCAAAAGTTTTTAGCAAAAAAAGCAAAAACAATTCGCAACGCCCTTACGAGGTAGTGATGAGTTAAACTACTCGTGTTGGCATGGAAGTCAGCCCGGTAAACTGATTCCATTATGCATAGCTCAGGTCGGAGCAAGGTGCCATCGGACGTTCAACAGGTAGTCTCACGATCTGGCACCTTAGGCTGATAAACTGATTGAAGGCAGACCAAGAGCATTACCTACGAGGATTTATTAGGATGACTCAAAGACTGATTCAGTCTTTTCCTTAAAGGCGGATACGGCTTGAAATGAATCCAAGTGGAGGTTCTTTCTCAGGGCGTAAGGAATAGCACGCAAAAGACAGCCTGGAAAGACAAAGACAAGATTTCAACATAAAAAGCGATGGATGAGCGGTAATGGCTGGGGAAGGGGGCAAGTACATCCTTTTGTTCTCAGTTCGTGGGAGGCTTCGAGTAGTGCGGGATAGGCTAATCACCAGACTGCTCTGGAATAGGTTAATCGTTGGAGACAAGAACGAGTGAATCTAGTTTCGAGAGCATGCCTTATTCTAATAGGGGGCGTAGAGTTTCTAAGTGAAGGCAAGCGCAACTATATATGTAATATCCTAGCTGTCAGCAAGGCAGGTCCGCTATAAAGCCTACCGGCCAGAAAGTCCTTAAGAACGAGAAAGCCGACTAAAAGGCTATTCCATAACCGACTCTTGTTGCCGNTTTCTAAGTGAAGGCAAGCGCAACTATATATGTAATATCCTAGCTGTCAGCAAGGCAGGTCCGCTATAAAGCCTACCGGCCAGAAAGTCCTTAAGAACGAGAAAGCCGACTTTTGAGCATGTCGGCGCGCACTAACCCAAAAAAAGGTCTCCCCTATCCTTTAAAGCTTGATGGCTTTCCGGATTCCTTTCATTTTTCCGTGTGCCCAAAAGCCCGCCCGCCCGATTTTTGAGACCCTTTCTGATTTCCTCACCCAATCTCATGAGAAGCAAGCCCAACAGGCGCATTCGATCACAGAATCCATTGACAGCTGCATAAATGACTAGAATTTATTTTTCAATATGCAATTACTATTCAATTTGTGTCGTTTAAAAAATAATTACTCCTAAACGATATAATAGATGGTCAATTAATTGCGAAAAATACCTTAATTATTTCTTATACTATCTCCTATCTAGTTTATCAGATATTATTTTCTTGTTAGTATGTTTCACAAATAATACCGCATTCTTATAGTTGATGATAACAATAAATTTTACGCATCCTATTATATATTTAATGGGAAGTTTTTCAAGAGCCTAAGTTCATAAGTTCCAAAAGTTTTATATTCATACAAATATTTGGACATGTTTATACGGACCATAAGTTTTTTCTTCTCTTAAACTTTGCACTGACTCAAATTATATCACATAAATTGATTAAAAAAAACGAGTATGTTTTACGCTATTTGCAAAAATTAACAAAATATTATACTAATAAATGGTGTCAATTAACAGTTTCCTACTTTTTGACAAGCAAAATACCTCAAAAGAGAAATAGAAAGATATTTCTATCTTTACCCATTAATCATTATACTTAGCTATACTTAGCTGAGAATAACTAATCTAGGGATTAGTTATACCACGATTTTATACCAACCAAATATATATATATATAAAGTTTGGGAATTAACCAGCTGATGTGGCATACCTATTTACCTAGGAAACCTAATTATCTATTTTGTCAATTTTTTGACTTTTATCCTATTTTTACTACTTTCTACTATTTCTAAAAAAATCCAAAAGTCACCACCTCAGGTGACTATTAAGAGAGCAATTATGGTACTCTTAGAAGTTACAATTTCAAACAAAAGTAACACTCCTAAACAAACAAATAAATCCTACAAAAAGCAATCAATTTTGTACCAAAATTGAAGAAATCTCAATAAATGTCCCTAAGAAATCAATCAGTTTCGCAGAAACGCTTCAAAAACTGCCATTGATCGTGTTTGCACCAAGAAAATAAAGAAATCCTCCAATTTATTTGTTCTACATTGTATGATTTTGTCTATGATACATT
Organism: Nicotiana undulata; assembly: GCA_005239495.1. Taxonomy (NCBI): domain Eukaryota; kingdom Viridiplantae; phylum Streptophyta; class Magnoliopsida; order Solanales; family Solanaceae; genus Nicotiana; species Nicotiana undulata. Next base: position 91,428 of record ML295177.1, read on the forward strand.
CTCTCTCTCTCTCTCTCTCTCTCTCTCTCTCTCTCTCTCTCTCTCTCTATACTAGACTTGCTTTGCAAAATGTTTGTAGCTTATGTGCTCCTCGATCGGTTCTTGCTGAAGATGATATATATGGTGAGGCTCACCAATTTCCAGTACATTTGATCTTCTTTTTTCATTTTTTTTTGCTTTTATCCAAGTTTTATTGATGACAAATTAGATTTTAAAATATAAAAACCTTAATTTTCATTCTCGTATCATAAAAATCCACTAAAGCAGAAAACAATATTTCGTTATAGGGTTCAAATAAATAATTAGACTATTATGGTCATGTATAGTGTCTTTTTAAATTTTCTTTTTTCTTTTTCACATTTCTTTCTTTGATTTCAATTTTTTTAGATGTGTACATGAAAATATTGATCCCTGATTTAAGGGAGCATTTCACTAATTAAATAGTTTTCAAAATGAATTTATTTATTTTAATATATAAGAGAACAACTATATTATCTTTTTTCGTACTTTCTAATTGTTCTTCACTTCATAGCTTCTTACATAATTTGATTGGGATATACGTTAAGTTTGTATTGATATATACATTATGTCTGTAAGTGCAAGTGGTAAATTGATCTTGCCATAGTTACTGTTACGCGGCGCCTTCCTGAGATGCTTTGGAAGGGCGACGTAAGGCTAAGCAACCA
>ML295178.1:0-60445 GCA_005239495.1 Nicotiana undulata
TTTGGCTGGGAGATCATTAGCACCGATATTCCACCGCCTTTGTTAGCACGGCGTCCGATCACTCCCGATCGGCTAGGCCATCTCCCCACAGACAATGTGGTTTGACATATGATGCGAAAGAAAGTTGTTACAGGAGTAGTACCACCATGTGCGCAACATGGAGTCTGATCTCAACCCGATCAGCTAAGACGCCTCCCCACATATTCCATGTGGGTCGATCTCATTCATTTTCCAATTCAGAGGTACCAATTTCATTCCTATCAGGGGGAACCACCACAATCCACTCCTACACCGGCACGTGTAGTTTCAGGTATGGGCCTTATGACCCACCCTTCCTCGATTTTACTAATGATACTCCCAAAAACATTTTTAGTTAGTTTGCACACAAAGGTAACACATATGTAGAAATGTATCCATCTCATAGTCGTTCACATTGTACAAATCTTTATTAGCATTGAAAACCCCTCACGATAGCAATATTTCCTCGGATCTTTGGGGCTTTTTCAAGTTTTCTCTATTCATGGCACGATGGCCATATTTCGTATTCCATACTTTCCCTTCTTTTAGTTTCAAGGATCACCACTCATTTCCAACGTATAAAGTATTTTAGAAAATCATATATATAAAGTTACTCAGCAATTGAAACTTTAAGCACANTCCTTTTCATTCAGTTCATTTCAATACCTTTATAGATTATCAACAACGAAACATACTCAATCAAGTCATTCATCACACATAAAAGCAATTAGGAGTATGAAGCATACCGAGTTTTCCTCACCCAAATGGTGTACTACTTTTTCATTAAGAATACAACTCAAAGACATACCATTATAATAACAAGCCATATTTTAAATCTCTATCTTTTGAAAATAAGCTCGTTTGAAATTCTCAAGTTTGTAAGTTCATACAAGATGACCCGGAATATAGAAATTAGGAATTTGAGCCGATTATACTTAAACCTTTGGAAAACATTAGGGATTTTTATCCCGAAGGAGAAAGTTTAGCCAACATACCTCAAAGAGCTTTTCCTTAAGTTTAGACAATACACCAACACCTCTAGCCATAACAATCTATAAGGAGATAGCGGAAATCGATTAATAATTAGGAAGATTACCCATGGTGTAACTCTCTTAGGAATTTCATCAAACACCTAACATGTGAAGTAGACTACAAGGTTTAGAAATGGTAATTCCTTCTTCCCTCAACCAATTTTAACATGAACTACCCAAATTAGTTCTTTAACATCACATACTACAACTTAGTCCTACATGCATGGCCTATTTCTAACCCCCACCACATATTTTAACCCTTAACCTCTTGCATGGAATTTTTGGAAGTAGAGCTTACCCGGATGGAAGACAATTTATGGTTATCTTTCTAGATTCTTGAAGACTTGAGCAAGATTTTGATGATTATGAAGTTAGGCCCATTCGTTCTCTCTCTATTTTCTCTCATCTCTCTCTAAAATCAGTAGAAAATGACCCCAAATGAAGCCCTAAACCTATTTATGAAAATGGGGTCGAGTTATAAAAATAGGAAAAATAAGCCTCCATAACAGGGTCTACGATCACAGAACGAACAAGCGGGCCGCAGAATGCATCGCAAAGTAGCTTCCCAAAACTGGGCTACACTTGCCCAATCTGCGACATATCTACGATCGCAGAGTCAAAATGCGACATGAAATGCGATCGCAAATTTGACACAGGATCGCATTTTTCCAGCCTTCAGTAATTTGATCATAACTTTGCGTATGAATGTCCAAATGATGAACAGCTTAAAGAGTTGGAAACTAGACTCGAAGACCTTTCATTTGATAGGTTATTCATCACATAATACTTTATACATAATTAGATATTCTCCTTCAAAGTGTGTATTAGTGCAAATACCTTTGCAATTTTAGCCTATTATGGAATTCTCCCATTTGGCCTAGCCTTAGGCTTCCCCTTGGACCTCACATTACTTATTATATGACTCATACACTTATACACCACATCCAATTCATTTACATTATAATTAAAGCACATACAATATTACAATTAGTCTACTTGGCACCCCGAATCCTATATTGTTTAGCAAAAGATTTCCGGGGCCTTACATTCTCCCCCGCTTAGGATCATTCGTCCTCGAATGAGAGGTAGATCCTGACCCAAACACCTAACATAACATGTTTCTTTTTCTTTCCTACCTCAAGTCCCTAAATTTTGACTAACTCCCAAATTTTTCAGAAATTTCGGCAGCATCTCCTTTGTAACTAGGCCTATCTACCTGTCAGAGAATCACCCAAAACCATCCTAAAAACTCATCAATAACTCGACAAAGCATCACAATGTACATACCCATAACACTTATTCTCAGCATCACAAGAACTGCATTATCATAATGACACTTGAACATGGACTGCACCTTTTCAGATCATAACACCTATAAGGTACCTTTCAAGTCAAAACTAATTGATATACAACCAAGAGAAAACATTTTCCTTCCACGACACTTTCGGTCTTCAAGGTGGCCTCCTCGACTTACAAGATTTTCCATAACATATTCATGGAAATAATATCAACTCCCAAACATACATAACAAGGATGACAGATAGACACCTCGCGTGAGTTAACTATTCATTAACTTTCCCTTTAATGATTTCCACTGTACAATTTACATTCCATCGGACATTACAATTCATGGTTATAACAACAGCCCACAATTCCATCACATGGCATCATACCATCAAGAATAGCATTTCATGGTAACCAAACAATCATGTGTTCGTAATAGTCCCTACCAGCCATTAATGTAATCACGAAGGTGTTCATCAAAAAGAATATGATTTCATTTCAATCAACAATCCATATGAAGTCAAGCCACGATGATTCTTGCCAATAATGCATCATATAGGATATTACCATGATAATATAGTTCCATCAAATCAATTCACACCCTTCTTTTATCACTGCCTTCTTAGACACAAATATATGAAAACACAAAGTATATAAGGAACAGTCGCGGGGAACATCATACTCCTAGTGCAACCTAATGGGGAAAATGCTCTTATGTACCCTTCATTATCAATTCACATAACATCTATAGGGGGAAATTTTGAGAATAACCGGTTTACCTTCCTGAATTCTAAATCTCTATGAGAACACCCAAACTAAACTCGTGGTGACCTTCATGATTACTCTAAGATGTGCCATAATAAATTGACCATAAAATTACCTACTGAATATATGAGATCACAGGGTGACTTTGACACATTTGAACTTTCAATACCAAAATAGGCCAAATACAGTGAGGAGCAACGGAGTTCAAGATTGGGCTGGAATTATTCAGGAATCCATTAATGTGCTGAGCAGAGTATTTTATGAGGTTATATGCTAAGAGACACGAGGATCTATATTAACGATGCCGACATGGTTTAATCCAGGTGACTACATCAATTATCAGATAAGTGAAGCATAGTGGTAACTATTATTCTTAGATAAGGTGGATACCATGTATGTGAACTTGAGACTTTAAAGAACTGATCAAGTAGGATACACCAGCTGTGTCTCTGAGTGTAAGGTAAATAGTTGAGCTCAAATGGTAAGACTCTTGCAACATGGGTGTGATTGAGGCCGCAAATGAAATACGTGGAATTTGATTTCACTCCTAACAATAAGCGACACAAGGACTCTATGCCACAAGCGCATGAGGATGGAAAAGAAGTCATCTACTTATGAGGTTATCATAATTCGAACAATCTACCCATTCCCAATGCGGTGGAATACCAGAGGTAGCAACATTTCCCATACATGACCATGACGTTGTCAATACTCCTAGAAGCCGAGTGAGCATAAAGTCACATAACCTCATCAAATCCGACCCATTTAAGACTTTTGAAAAGGGGACACACTTTGATTCGAAATCATGGCAATTTAAGCTTGAACTTTAAGGAAAATCATTACTTTTGGAACCCATGAGACATGCCCTCGTAGCCCTAGAAAATCATCAACAATGGCGAGAAAGTACTCAAAATCATTACGAGCTAGTGTAGAATAAGGCCTCGAAGTGACCATATGAATAATTATGAAAGGGTGAGAAGTCTTGATGCACTTATCAGAGAAGAGTAACCCAAGTTACCTAGTCGCATGTACAAGCAGAGCAGGTAGATGATTGTTTAGGAGAAATCTCACAAGGGGTGCGAGCAATATCTTTTTATCATAACAAAAGGAACATACCCCGACCCTCGATGCCATAAGGCATGAAATTAGATTCACAAGGAGAGTTACCAGATGAAAATAGATAGTAAGGCAGCACAACTAAGAACACCATTTGGAATCAAAAGCTTAAACAGAGTTTAAGACATTCAGAAGTCTGTAGTAAGGGGAAATTTGCCCACTCCCAAGGCGCTTGTAGAGTACATAAAAGTGAGGTTAATTAAATCAGATCATATAGTTGGATAACTAGTTGAGAAATTGAGATAATATCGCATTGAAGATTACGGGTAAACAACACATGATGCAAGACAAATGAAAAGAAAGTGAGAGAGCTTATAGAAGTGACCTTTACATTGTAACCACTAGGAAAGGTGATAATATAAGGGATTACGAGGACCCTTTACGTTTTGAAAGAAGATCTCCGCATATAGTCACATGATGTATAGCTCCAAAATTTAAAAATCCACTTATGTTTAGCAACTATGCTTCGCAACGAAGCACTACAACACACTTCTATAAAACCAGTTATTACCGACCAAATTGGGAGATGCTATAAGTCTTGGCCGAGAGGAAGGCTTGACATATGAATGTGTTACTAGGTGTGTTTCTCCTTGGTGAACCCCAAAACTAAAAGGTGAGAGTTCGACTGGGAAGAGGATTGTTAGATTAGCACATGCATAGATGGTTCAGAAATTGCGGCATGCTATCAACCCTTGATGAACTTGAAGTGAAGTGGGAATCCATGTAATTTGTGGCATTTATTAATCCATCGACCATATATCTAGAAGTATTTTAAAATTAGAGCTTCTCTTTCTGGTTCAGAGTTCAACCTTTAACTATAGTGCTTCTAAGGGAATATGATTGAGAAGGGATAGTATAACCGATAGTAAATGAAACAGACTCGTAGTTAAAGTAAGAGGATGGATTGACTTGCCCCCGCCACCTATAATCCCATATCATTATTTAGTTATGTCAGAATACTGAAAACCCCAGTAATATCAGAGGACCGAAAACTAGTTAACTAGAAAATAAAGGTATTGTTACATCTATCCCATTTTCTAGGTTCAGCGGAATTGGTACAGAATTAGGGTGGATCACCATTAATAAAAGAAATTGTATTTCTAGATTACAAGGACACAATTATGTTGTTCCTTCGGCCCTTGAGATTGGAACTGAGGAATGGGTCAACAACTAGAGGAAAGTCGGGTACGACAGAGTAGCTAATAAAAAAAAAACCTGAGGTTTTAAGAGTAACTCAAGAGCTTCACGGCTAGTGGAGCCACTACAAACATCAAAAATCAGCTGGATTCGTAGCAACATGGAGCAATTAACATATAACGACACTTAAACAAGTATTATGCAATCCAAAGGAGGAGCGAAAATGCTCGTCTTCCTTATAACCAAAAGAAGAACAACCTTCAAGAATAAGATGAGCAACAAGAATAAGTAGCACGATCCAGCTACATGGAGGCTCGACGGACCCTAGCTTCGATGGAGATTTAATAATGTTTAAAAGTAAGTGAGCAGACCAAATTCAGAAAATAACCTGTCGGAGAAGAGGGGGACTCTCGCCAAGCAATTAAAAATTTAGCCGATTCCGACCACTAGGCAAAAATGAAAGCCTCAACAAAGATAAAGCGAGGGCACTACCATACTAGCTATGATGATGAAACAAAGCAAGATCTTCACCTATATCAACATTCAGATTGAAGCAGAAACCCGAAGAAAAGGACCAAAAATAGATATCTTTTTATTTTGTGCGAGCATATGATAATGGTTCATCCCTTCATTCGATAAGAAATTCTTCGGGTATATCCCCTTGAAAGAGTTCAGAAAGGCGCGTTGGAAATGGTAATTCTATAGCTACAGCTCAATTCAAGGACATGATTATAGATCTCGATGTCATAAGAGATTGCATATAAGGAAATTTGTGGTGGGGTGGATTCACGAAATATTAGATCTCGTTCAAAGAGTAGGTGCATGCAATGTTTTGTGACTCAACATTTATTAAGACCATGCCTATGAAGGTTCTTCAATATGGATGTACATATACAACAAGAGTACGTTGGTACCATACCGATATACTATAGGATTTGGTGGTGCAGGGACATCAATAGGGACAAGGGCACTCCCCTCTTAGCGATAGGTTCTACCAATCCCTCCACAGCTCAATACATTCTCCTAACAAGCCCTTGGGCAGTCCCTTCGGACTTAATGGTGGGATAATTCCCTCCTCATGGCTTCAAACACACGGATTATGGTATCATGATCACTCATTTTGAGAGTAAGGCTTGGAAAGAAAACTAACTCCCTAACTTGAGCTCTATCGCACGATTGGAGTATCAAAGAAGGGTAAAATTCCTAAATGTCCATGTAGCCCCCTAATTATAGAGTTGGTTGACAACACACCGATAAAAAGGGCTCTACTGGACACGGCTCCGAGACATCCTAGGACACTTTAAAACCTTAGGCTCTGATACCAAATTTGTCACGCCCCAAAACCAAGAAGCGCGACTGGCGCTCAACCGAGTAGAACCCGACTGAGCAAGCCTGCTAGGTTTCATTCTACCCAAAATTAGCTTATGAACATCGAGGAGGTAAATTCTGTCAATCATATTTTATAAATATTTCATTAACTTCCATTTTTGTTCTCATTAAAAATCTCAATCATGATATCCAGAAAATTACAATCTTTCTAGATATGATGAAAAACATATTTGCCAAAATACAAATACTTCTAGTTTAATTCCAATACCCGACACCACCCACAACCTGTCCACGGAGCCTCTAAATACAACTGAGGAGAATTATAAAAATTCCGGTGACAAGGCCCCGGCTATACCTCAAAATTTGGTGTCTTGTACAAAAGAAATACAACAAACACTACACTTGAACCCGGGAGGTAGCGGGGCTCACCAAAACTGCTGCGGGGAGAAGGAGAAGGCACCGTTACCTGCGATCCGCGTTACCAGCTACAGAGTCACCTACATCCATGAAAGGGATGTAGCGCCCCCGGAAAAAGGGACGTTAGTACCATCGAATAGTACTAGCATGTATAACTAAAAATCCTCTTTCAAGTAGAGTATCCATAGAGGCAAACACAACACATAGAAACAACAAGTCACAACCAACAATATTCAAATAGCCAATTGAAACATAACAATTTTTCGGTATACGAAAATAGTTTATATTTATATATGTATATATATATATATATATATATATACACTTTTGGCTGGGAGATCATTAGCACCGATATTTCACCACCTTTTGTTAGCACGGCGTCTGATCACGCCCGATCGGCTAGTCCATCTCCCCACAGACAATGTGGTTTGACATATGATGCGAAAGAAAGTTGTTATATGACTCATACACTTATCCACCACATCCAATTCATTTACATTATAATTAAAGCACATACAATATTACAATTAGTCTACCTGGCACCCCGAATCCTATATTGCTTAGCAAATATTTTTCGGGGCCTAACAATTGCCTCAAAAGCACCCCAAAGAACTGATCATATCCCTTACCATGCCGATCAGACCTATTATCAAGTTGCCCTATTTATCCAAGTTCCTTCTGACTTACCTTCGAATTGATACTTCTCCTTTCCATAATACCGCAATGCTTAACCTAGTCTCACCACACGGGACCCAAGCATAAGACCGTACCGCCTAAGGCTCGTAAGCCGTTGAATACTCTCTCAGATATCCCCAAAAGTACCACATTCAAAATACTTACCCTGTAGAGACTTCCTGCGAATCTAAAGCCATTACCTTCACTTTCTTGATACTGATATGTAGAATTCATGATAAGGTAGAAATGTCACACGTATCGACACCCTCCAATGTAGACCTCAGTTTCTAGCCAAATACACATCCTGAAGATTCCCAATTATTACATCTAACCTTGAATCCATCGAAATCATTCTCGAGAGTCATCCACTTTACGCAAATCTCAATTACCCTGATCAAGCAAACAACACGACCTGGCCCCATTTGCACACCAATATACTAGGAAGTAATCTACACACTTGAAAAAGTAAGAAAATTCATACACTGCACCCACTACACTTTTTACAATTAGAACTCACTCATTCAATAAACCCATCTACCCATAAAGTACACTATAACCTGGATCGAAGAGTTTCCATTCCCCGAATCACTCCAGACTCCAACTCTGCAGATCATATGTGATTCACCAATATACCTCGAACCGAGACCAACAAAACACATGATCGTGCAATCAACTTACAATTAGCAGGCTCCCCTACTTGGCTCAAAGCCATAGGTCAAGACAAATAATAGCTCATAATTCCCATACGCTATCACCGCCACAGTACCACAGCGAGATTCAACTAAATCCTTCATAAGCTCGTATACACAAATCATCTGATATCTCGAATCATCTGCAAATCTCGCATACACCATTGTAATAGCCAATGCCAACTTTCACAAGTGACCTAACTCACATTGCAACATATATCAATTACTGATAAAAGAGGACTTGCTACGAAACCACCTAAGGATCACACAACCTCAGGACACCCCGCGAGAGATAGCCTCGCCTGCTTAGCCTCAAACTGACATCATATCTATACCCTTCCAAAAATCATAGCTATCATGCAATCACTTTATCCTTCTGCATCTAAACACAACCAACACCTACCCTCGAGGCATCACCATACGCGGCATAAGAACCTAAAGCTGATGGCAGGACTAACACCGAAGCTGTGGTCGAAGAAATCTTGAGCTTCTGGAAACTCTATCCACACTCGTCTGACCACATGGATACTCTCGCTGGACAACACGTGTCCCAAGAATGTTACTGAAATGAGCCAAAATTCACACTTAGAGAACTTTGCATAAAGCTTATCCTCCTTCAATCTCTGCAATACGACTCTCAAATGCTGAGCATGCTCCTCCTGGCTACGAGAATATACCAACATGTCATCAATGAATACAATAATGAAGGAGTATAAATACGACTGGAATACACTGTTAATCAAATACATGAACACTACCGGGGCATTGGTCAGCCCAAAGGACATCACCAGGAACTCGTAACACAACAGGAAGATTCCACTTCCCTCCACCACTAACTACATGAGAGACCCTTCAATACACTCATAACTCGAGGCCATATGCCAACTCGATACAGAAGTCAAACACTCAATAGTCCTTGCTACATATCAAGCCAATCGTTTTTTGTTGTCACCATCAAACAATCTGAACACATCTCACCATCGAATCACCTTCGCCACATAGTCATCCAGTCACAAAATCCCACTAGTAAGGACACAAACAGACATATATGTCCCAAATGCACGCGCTCACACAATCAAAATCTCAGCACTCAAGCCACACAAAAATACGGCCTCAAGTCCTCCAGACTAGCCCATTGTCAACATGCTAAAATCACATCTCGCACCTTACCCGTGAAAGTCACAAATCGTTGATGCACAACTGATACCGAGCGCTCATGTGCACATTCGAATACATGGAAGGAATTCAAAGAATTACGCTTTAGGTCGAATTAATGGATTTGCACGACAAGAATTCAAGAAGGTGAGATTTTTCATAAGGGTTTTGTAGCCTTTCGAAGATAAGTACAGACGTCTCTGTACCGATCCGTAAGACTCTACTAAACTTGCTCATGATTTGTAAGACCTATATAACCTAGAGCTCTGATACCAACTTGTCACGACCCCAAAACACCCGGCCGTGATGGCGCCTGTCGTGGAATCAGGCAAGCCACACATTTTGTTTAAATAAGGATTTGTTTTCAGAAAATTGATGCATTCAAGGACAAAAGTGTCAATAATAATCCATTCGGAAATTTAACATCATTAAAATGCAATTAAAATCAACCCCAAATTCTAGTGTCACCGAGTCATGAGCTACTAGAACATAAGGATATCAAAATACAAGAAAATAGACAACATAGTCTAAGATAATAAAAATGCGACAAGAAGATAAGAGGGAGAAGACGAGGTTGCGATCGTCAGCTGCTACATCGAAGACTCCAAAAGAAACTCTAACAGCAAATCAGCAACCGCTACAGGGTCCCGATGAACCTGGATCTGCACACAAGGTGTATGGGGTAACGTGAGTACACCAACTCAGAAGTAACAAACCCAAACTATGGGCTGAGAGATAGTGACGGGCTAAACCTCAATAATTATAATAATCAGCGTACAAAATTTAGACATGTTCACAGTTTATCAGAAATCAACAACAGAATATGCCAGATATATCTCAATATGCTCTACATGCCAACATATCACAGTGTGAAAAAGCGCATAGTGCGCACAACTCTCCCACAGAAGTCCACTCAGTACTATATATGGCTCTCAGGCCCAGGGAAGATCCATCCCGGAATATGCATAAACACCAGTGACCGTAGTCACTCAGTACTGAGGAAAAGGCCCAATCCAACCCCACGGAGAAGATCCATCTCCGGAATACAACACTCCGACAAGATCCATGTCCAGGGATGATCCATCCCTCACATATCATCAACTTCGGACAATGTCGCATTGCACATTATGTGCGTGCCATCATGCATATAAGAAAAAAGATTTTGGTACATCCAATTAGAACATGTTATTATGAGAGGATGTCATTAACACTAAACTGAGAAGTTTATGTCAGATTAAATGGTATACACTAGTTTGCGTGAACTCTCTCAAATTTCTCGAATCGAATGTGTAAATAACTTTTTCATGATTTTCAAAATAGATTTTACGAAAATGATAAAGTTTAACTGATTGAATGCATAGATGAACTTTATTTGTATAACTAGAAAAAAGTTATAGTCAGAATTACAGACACTATTCTAAGTCAAAAATTAGTGCTCGGGTCGCGAAAAAATTTCGAAGAAACTACCAAACAATATTAATGCGTCAGTTGATCAGCAGCATTTTCCAGTTATTCCTCAAGAATATGTCGTGGGTCTGGTTATTTCCTTGCCTTTTCCATTTTGAGCTAATAGCCTCACATGACTAATTATACTGTTTGGCATAATATATCCAGACCATTAGGAGTCAACTGGAGAAGAAACAACATCACCAATGTGTTATACCAGTGGTGGAACATATCTACAAAAACCCCAGTGCATAAACTTATCCTTCACATAACTCCCATTATCACTTGTTGGGAAATTTGGAAAGCTAGATGCTCCAAAAAGTACAGTCAAACAATACTACCATTGCCAAAAAAATTCAGTAAATTGTGTTTTTGATTAAAACTTCCATGGGTATCAAATTTAGTAGGATGAAAAATGAATGGAATTGGAACCAAAATTGCTACATAACTGAGAGCTATAAACCTAGCAGCTGGGAAAAACTAGAGGATGATAAGCGGAAGCTGAACTCCGATGGCAGCTGCATGATGACATTAGGCAAAGCTGGTGCTGTAGGGATTGTTAGAAGGAGTGGAGATATGGTAATGGCCTATGCTAATCCTATTCAATTCTTGACTAACAATTTCTCTGAATTGCAAGATGCACTTTTTGGAATTGAATGGTGTTGTGAACAACAATTCAACAAGCTTATCGTGGAGCTAGACTCCTTACTGGTAGTTCAAATGATACAAGGAAAGGTAAAACCACCGTGGAGACTTCACAAAGACATATCAACTATCAGAGAAAAAGTAATGAAGATGAACATAGAAGATTACACTCGCTGTGGGTTTTTTTTAAATGAAAGACTAATTATACTTGTGTTAGTCACAAAGTAAAATTTCTCGACGGAAGGAGGAGTAGTGGAAGGTGTAAATCTTCAATTGCCATTTGTCAAATAGTTAATTGCCTCACATGACTAATTATACTTGTGTGAGTCACAAAGTAAAATTTCACGAATGACTTATGTTGGGAAAGAAATCGCAGTTAATCAATTTATGTTGTTTGTATCCCACCTGATATTTAATATTTATATGGGGACCCAACTAAATCTGAATTGTCGACGAGAAATCGTATATTGGCGGATATGAAATTGCTTCCTAATAAAGACGGTTCTATATAATCAACTCCGAACCCCAGATGTCACACCAGTGTGCATTTCCCAGAAGATTTAGAAGACTCAGAGATAAGAGGGGTTTCGTGACAGTTTATATATAGTCCAAGCAATTTCAAAGTGGTAAAAAGCGGCATTTAGCACATTAGGCTCAAACACGTAAAAATCAGGCAATCATGAAAGTCAATCATAACAGCTATTCTAAACTCGAATTCTGAACCCTGAACCAAAGATTCTGGGTCATACTCCCCAGCAGAGTCGCCAGAGATGTGACACCTCCTTTTCCCAAGAGGATAGGGAGTTTTTCCAATTAAAGTGACTAATCGAAATGGGATTATTATTTTTATCAAAGTCGCCACTCGGGATAATTTATGGTGTCCCAAGTCACCGGTTTATTTTAAATCCCAAATCGAGGAAAGAAATGACTCTGTTTAAAGTCTGCGAAACTAGAAGACCGGGTAAAGAATTCTGTTAACTCGGGAGAAGGTGTTAGGCATTCCCGAGTTTCGTGATTTTAGTACAGCCGGTTAACATTAATTGGCCTATTAATTACATGTTTTAAAGCCTATTGTGCCTTTTAACCTTTTAGCCGCTTTTAATTGAAGTTGGGTGGGTCGAGTCACGCCAGCGTGCACTCGAATTTTGGATTTATGTATTTGCGAGAATCAGTAAATCGTTGAGATGGACGATGATGAGGCCTCTTAAGGGTCGGTCGATTGATCTTGACTCGCTGGATTCCGGCGAGTTTAGTGATGACCGTTGTTTTTTTTGTTTATATAACGTTTTGGGTGGTTTTGAGGCATGGAGAAGGTGGCAACGGCGGTTCTGGGGTAGGTGGTGAAGGGTGACGGCTGTGAGGTGTCTAAGGGGTTTCCAGGGTTGGGTTCAAGTGGTTGCCGGCGTGGCTGCCGGCGTGTCTAGCGGCAGAAAGGTGGTAAGGGAGAGAGGGTGTGTGGCCGGTTTTTTGTTGTGGTGATGAAGAGGTGGAGGAGGTGGTGGATGTCGTTATTGGTGTAGGGTTAATTAGCCGTTGTGGTGGTGTTGAGATCTGGCCGGCGACGGCTTTTGAGAGGAGGAAGAAGATTAAGGTTTTTGGGTGTAGAAGATGGTGCAGGGTCAGTTCAGTGTGTTCCAGATTCTATAAGATGAAGGGGTATATTTAGGTTTACACATTAGGGTAAAAAATATGGGCCTATGAATTGGATTTTAAATTTATAAAATTGGGTTAAGAAATTACTTCTAAAATACTTATAAGAAAAATATAAAATAGGTTCAAAGTGATATATTCTTTTTAAAGTAAAAGAGTCAAAACAACTTAAAATAGCGCTATTAGACCTAAACTAAATTTTTAAACGCTAAAATGTGTAAAATTTCGGGGAGAGTCAAAAATTACATGTCTAGAGCTGTCAAACCTCCTTTTTCCCGAAAGGGAGATTAGGGAGTTTTTCCAATTTAAGTGACAATAATCGAATTGGGATAATTTATTGATTCAAAGTCGCCACTTGGGATAATTTATGGTGTCCCAAGTCACCGGTTTATTAAAATCTCAAATCGAGGAAGAAATGACTCTGTTTAAAGTCTGCGAAAAGCAGAAGACCGGGTAAGTAATTCTGTTAACCCGGGAGAAGGTGTTAGGCATTCCCGGATTCCGTGGTTTTAGCACGGTCGCTTAACTATTATTAATTGGCCTAATTATCTGACTAATTACATGTTTTAAAGCGTATTGTGGTTTTTAACCTTTTAGCCACTTTTAATTGAAGTTGGGTGGGTCGAGTCACGCCAGCGTACACTCGAATTTTGGAGTTACGTACCATGATTATGCCACGGGAACCATACTCATAGTCACGATAATTTATCATTAATCGCACCTAAAGCAAACTACAATGTTCATTTTTAAATTGTACTCGTGTCACGTGAACGTGTACACAATTAATACCATTAAACAAAACTTTATGACATATTGCAGTTTGTTGTTATTATTTTACTCCATTTCATGCGATATCTATTTTGAATTTAAAGTGTCCTGGCGTTAATATTGAATAGGATTCTCTTATTTTTGTATGCTATTGCAGATAGGCTTTTGCTAAAATGAGAACTCATTTGTTTATTTTCAGAGAAACCCGACAGCAAAATCAAGCAATATACCAAACACGGATAATCAGCGCCAAAAGCTATAAGTTAATCACTATCCGTAACGAGAAACAGTACCTCAGTTTGGTCTGGTAAGATGACACATATAGCATATGAAACTGAATTTACAATAACCCATTCTCCATTGTTGAAAACCTTAAAACTCCTTTATTGCTGCATATTCATCAATGTATACAATAAAAGAAAAATCTTCGATGCAGCAGACCAAAAACGAGCTAATGACCTGAACCTCGAATCGGTAACGGATCCTTGAACGGACCGCGACTCTTATTCAACGATGACTGAAGCGAATCACTGTTGCCACCGGAATTTCTGCCAAAACTGGGTTCATCGGCAAACAAAAAAATATGTCGCAGCAGTAACAGAGAAGAGGGAGGACGACGGAGAGGGGAGAGCAGTAGCCGTCGCCGAGGTTCAGGGGTGTGACTGTTTTTGTTTCAAGAGGATATGGTTGGGCGGCTCTAGGTTCTTAGGGGGGTGGCGACTGGTTTTGGAGTAAAGGGAATGGCCGGCGGGTGAAGAGGCGACCGACTTGGTGGTGAAGAAGGGAGAGTTGGCGGTGGCTGGAGGTGTTGGGGCGGAGGTCCGTCGGCGGCTGTAGGGTGAGATGATGAAGGGTCTTCTAGGTTTTGTCTTATGGTCTGCCGCTTGCTTTTCTCTGGCGGCGGCGGCAAGAGGGTAGGAATGTGGATGCTATCTGTTGTTCTCTTCTCTTACAGCTTGTTTGGATGGTTGTTACACATTGTATCGTATTATATTATTTTTTTAGAACAATATTTATTTTGATTGTTTAGTTAAAATTGGTTGTATTGTATTGTTAAATTCATTATTCCGTAACAATAAAATGTCCCGTTTTTTGAAACAACCGATTTGGAGTAGTGGGATAATTTCCTTTTTCTTTCTAATTATGCCCTAACTTATTACTTTTTAATACTAGTTTATCCTTTATAATTTTTTATTTTAAATAATAGCAAAGTCTCTTTCTCATATAATTCTACGTGAAGTCTAATAACCTAATAATTCCGCTGACTTTTCCTATTGTATTCATGAATACATTAGCTTAAATGCATTGAATACACTCTATAACAAATTAAAACATAGCTATAGAAAGTAATTTTGTAAATGATAGCTATGGTAAGCTAATAATTACTAAAACATAGTAGTTTCTAAAAATCTCTATTTAATATCCATACAAGGGCCCAACTAAATCTGAATTCCCGACGAGAAATCCTATATTAGCGGATATGAAATTGCTTCCTAACAAAGACGGTTCTATATAACCAATCCCAAACCCCAGACCTCTAATTAAGGATACTCGCCTTTTTTACATTATCTTCTGTTATTTCTAAAAGAACAACATGATCCAACGGGAAAATATTATCACACCATAGTATAATTAACACTGGTGTATAATTAACACAAATATTACATAATGGCTTTTATTCATAACTTGTTACAACAAGCTCTAAAAAGCTGCAAGATTATTACTATTACATCTTGCATGTACAAAGCTTCAGTGACCTTATCCATGGATGGCCTCACCTTTGTAGGAGCAGCACCTGCTGCAACCATTGTAATTCCGACGGCCGCAGCAACCATAGCGGCAGTATCCTCCTCCACCACCGCGTCCACCACCTCCACGTCCACCACCTCCACGTCCGCCACCACCACGTCCACCGCCAGGATATCCACCACCACCACGTCCGCCACCGGGGTATCCACCACCACCACCACCAGGATATCCGCCACCACCACCAGGGTATCCTCCACCGCCATATTGAGCTTCATGTACTTCATTCTTGCTATCGGACTTCTTTGCTGCATCAATTGTGTGAACAAGAATATTGTTCTTAAATGTTTTATACTTAGTCCCTCTTTTTAGCTTATTATGTGATCCTAACAAAGAATTACTTAGACAAATATGTAATCTATAAAGTTGTACGACTTATGGTTATATTTTAGAAGGTTTAAAATATGTTATCCCGAGATTGTTATCCCACTCTCCCGCAGGGATAAAAATAATGTTAGAATCCCGGGATAATTAATTGCCGGATCAGTTATACCGTGATATTATCTCAATCAAACGTGGAATGAACTTATCTCAAATTTAATCCCCGAATTAATTATCCCAGATCCCTCGTACCAAACGAGATCTGAGTGTCTTGGTAAAGCTAACATTAGTAAAGGTTATAGATCCACTAATACAATTGTAATTAATGTATCGTGTTATTACTATCCTACTAATTATACAACTTAGTAAATATACTGTAATTTCAAACTTAGTACCTACTTGTTCCAATGGGATTTAAATAATATCGTTATGACAAGTTAAACACTAATTTGAAAGGTTAAATAATTGAACATATATGCAAATTATGAAAGGGTTCTTACAGTCCTCTGCTGAAGTGGTGGAAGTTTCAGCCAACTCCCTAGCTAAAACCTCAGAGCTTATCATTACAAAAATAGCCAAACAAAGGCCAAGAAACAGAAATGCCTTGGAACCCATCTTTTGTTATGATAATTGAAATTGAAGGATGGAGAAATTGATGCATTCGTCGGTTCTATTTATAGTAAGATTTGAGTACATAACTTTGATTGAATAGAAGGGTATTAATTTCTGAGGGGACCAATATACAGTTGGCAGGTGAGGAGAGTGAAGAGTTCACATTTGAGTTTTGAAAAGATCTTTACATAACTCCTAAAAAAAATGAACAATTAACTGGACTAGCAGTCCATATTAGTTATAAACTTTAAATAAACCGTACATATCTTTTTTACTGTTTTTAGCCAGCTTAGCTAATTAATAAGTTAGTCCTAAATGTAGGGATTGTTATTTGAAATAACTTAATTTTAGGGATTATAAGGGATAGAGTACCCATCTGAAAATATACAAAGTAAATAGTTTTGGTTTCTCTCTTCCTTCATTCCCTAGTTCTTGCTCAATCTTACCCATTGAAGTGAAAGCTTTCGTTCTCGTTGAAGTGAATATTTCTATTTTTATAAATTGGTCATGATATTAACAAGATCCGGAAAAGGTACGACGCACTGTTATGGGCGGTCGGACTAAGTGAGAAGAAAATACTATGCCCGGAGAATTATGATTTAGGAGAATGAAAATGGTGTGCATCTTGCTGATTTTAATGAAAGAAGAAAGGAAAGAGATGGAGGTGTTCTTGATTGTAGAAAATTATATAACATAACTAATATACAAAGTGTAGTTTAGTCATTTCATATAGTTAGCTAGGATTAGTTAAAGTTGTTAAAGTTAGTTAATTGTCATTTTAGTTAGTTAATCCTAAGCTAAACCGTGTATATATATACACATTACACTGTAAATGTATAACTTAACATTTGGAATAAGACACCACTAACTTCTATTTCTAACTCCTTTTCTCTCTCTTTTTGTATCGTCTTCTTCTTCCTTCATCTTGTTATCAGCTTCCGCTATTCTACTTCTACGGTGAATGATAAATTCACTCACAATTACTTCAAATAATCACATGGTATCAGAGCCAGGTTGCTATAATCAGTAGTTCAGTGGTTGAATTCTGTTTTCAATTGAACTGTCAAGAAGGTATTTGATTCTGCAAGTCTTGAAGAGTCATCAATGGAAATTGAAGAGATACCAACACAAGAAACAAGTCAAACTGCACATGCAACAGGTTCGACTCAAAGTTTCAATGGTGATCAAGTTCCAGGAATCGATTACAACCATCCACTATTCTTATCACCTGCTGATGTGAGTGGGATTCAGATTATCTCATTCCAACTAACAGGTATTGAAAATTTTGCAATTTGGTATCGATCCATGATGGTGGCACTTCTAGGAAGAAACAAATTGGGACTGGTTAATGGATCTTGCTCAAAGGACAAGTTCCTAGAAATTGTTTGGAATCATTGGGAAAGAGTATGCTATTGTGCTTTCTTGGATCATGAATTCTGTCTCTAGTGGTCTTCTTGGTGGGATAATGTATGCATCAAGTGCTCAAGCTGTGTTGAGTGATTTTGCATGAAAGGTTTAATAAAGCAGATGGTTCAAGATCATTCAACATTCATAAAGAAATTGCAACGTTAAGCCAAGGAACTGCTTCAGTGTCTGCCTATTTCTCTAAACTCAAAGATTTGTGGGAAGAGTTTGAAGCTCTTGTCCCAGCCCCTAGGTGTGATTGTGCAATGTAACGACCCGACCGGTCATTTTGATAATTTAAGCTCCGTTCGGTGGCGTAAGGTCTTGAACATCTTCACATTGTGTATATCGACCTGCGTGCCTAGTTGGATTCAGTTACCGGATAATCCGGAGTCGAATTGGGAGAAAATTTTCAAATTTTGAAGCTTAAGTGATAGAAGTTGACTGGAGGTTTGACTTTGGTGTAAACAGCCTCGGAATGCGTTTTGGTTAATTTCAACATGTTAGTATGGTGAATTTGGACTTAGGCGCGCGTCCGAAATTGATTTTGGAGGTCCATAGAGTGATTTAAGGTAATTTCGCGAAAGTTAGAATTTTGGCAATTTCGGTCGATAGGTAAAATTTTGATATCGAGCTCGGAAGGGAATTCCGGGAAGGGTTGTAGGTCCGTTGTGTTATTCATGACTTGTCTGCAAAATTTCACGTCATTCCAGGTTGAATTTATAGGTTTCAGCACTAGTTTCGATATTTGAAGATTTGAAAATTCATAAGTTTGAGTTTTGGTTTGATTCGTCGTTTCGATGTTGTGTTATATGATTTCAAACCTCAAGCGAGTCTGTGATAGGTTATATGACTTGTTCGTGCATTTAGACGGGGTCCCGGGGGCCTCGGGTGTGATTCGGGTGGGCCACGGGTCAAGTCCTTCCATTTTTGAACTGTTGGTATATGCCTTCTGATGTCCTTCTATGCGATCACGAACAGACCTTCGCGTTCGTGGAGTGTTAATGCGGACCACCCCATAATCCTTCTATGCCTTCGCGTTTAGTCCCCCGCATTCGCACAGTTTTCCCCTCCTTGTTCATCGCGTTCGCATCCCACCCCATCGCGTTCACGTAATGTAAATTAGAGCTGGGGTGGGTTGTTGGTCTTTCTTCTTCGCGTTCACAGACGTTATGTCGCGTTCGCAATTCACAACTGGGCAGACTCACTTTCCCTTCTTCGCAAACGCATCCCTTTCTCCGCGTTCGCGATGCACAATATGCCTGGACAGAATATAAGTTTACAAAACCGAGGGTTTCACCATTTTTATCAAATTTGACTTCTAGAGCTCGGTTCTTGGCGATTCTTTTACGGCTTTTCACACAAATCGAATGGGTAAGTGTTCTTCCATTAGAATTAAATATATTCCATGAATTTGTTCTAGATTTTATCATTTAAATGGTATTTTAGTTGAGAAAGATGTGGGTTTTGAAAGAAAACTTCTAATTGAAAAATCATGATTTGAGGGACCGAATGGTATCGAAATTTGATAAAATATGTATGGTTGAACTCGTACTAGAATGGGTATTCGGATTTTGCAAATTTTGTCGGGTTCCGAGGTGCGGGCCCGTAGGTCGACTTTTGGGTCGATTTTTATAATTTTGTAAAGATTGAAACTTTATTATTCAGAATAGTTCCTTATACGTTTTGTGTGTACTTTGAAGTTGCTTTAGTTGATTTTGAGCCATCCGGAGGTCTTTTCGCCCGAGAAGTTCATTTTGGAGTACCGGGTTGTCGTCTTCGAGGTAAGTATCTTGCCTAACCTTGTGGGGGGAGCTACCCCTTAGGACTGAGTCTTCTATGTTGATTATAGACCGTATACCCGAGGTGACGATTGCGTACTCAGACTTAATTGAAAATAGGTTGGCCTTTTAGGATTCGTAGGTCCTTATATTCCCCGTGTATGAAGTTGTAATTGTTACATTTGAGTTCCTGATTGCTAGTTTCATTTCTTCCTGTTCAAATTAGAAATTACTTGCTTAGTTTTTCTTGTTTCTTATTTGGATCTTAATTTACTTAAATGAAGACCTTACCCTTCCCACCCTTGTGCTTTATCTTCCTTCATAAACTGCCTATTTGACTAGAACTAGCATAATTTTAGCAGAAATGGGAATATCTACACGTTGGTGTCAAGCATGCTTGTGAGTCGTACATTGTGAATTATATGATTTTCCCTTAAGTTCTACTTAGGTTTAGTTGATAATCATCCATGTTGATAGTATTTCCTTGGTGTTGCCTATTACTGAGCACTGTTCAAACTGAGTTTATTCCGTGAAGCTAGTTGTTTAAGTGAGATTGGTTATAGATGTTTCCCTTGCCAGGATGATATTGTTTCCATTGTTGACTCCCTTGCCGGGACAGTATGGGTTCTATTATTGTTTATGTTGTTGATGATATTGTTTCCATTGTTGACTCCCTTGCCGGGACATTATGGTTTCGAATATTGTTCATGTTGTTGATGATGTTGTTTCCATCGTTGACTCCCTTGCCGGGACAATATGATTTCTATGATTGTTTATGTTGTTGATTCCCTTGTCTGAATGCTATCATTTCGTATGTTTGGGTGAGAAAGAGTGTAAAGCACTAAGGGTGATGTCGTGACATTTCATATGCATTATCATGTGAGGAAAGAGTGTAAAGCACGAAGGGTGATGTCGTGACATTGTTTATATTCATTATCATGTGAGGAAATAGTGTAAAGCACGAAGGTTAATGTCGTGACATATTATTGAAATTAAAAGCACGAAGGGTGATGCGGTGCCATATTATTGAGAGTAAAAGCATGAAGGGTGATGTCGTGCGTACTATTGTGAGTGAGTTCATGGCACGACTGGTGTTTCTGTGCAGGTGAGGACGAGGGACATGAATTATGATGTGATATTTGTTTCCCCGTCTATACGTGTGGCCATACTTTGAGCTGTTATTGTTGTACTAACATATTTGGGGTGACTTGTTATTATTGTCCTGTATTTGACCTTTATCTCATTGTTGTTGCCCTGTCCATGTCTTTTACTTGTTCAATTTTCTTAATTTACGTGCCATATCAGTCGATTTCTATGGGGAGGACGAGAGTAAAAGCCCGAAGGGTGATGCCGTGCACTTGTTCTATTGGAAACTACGTCTGAAAGACAATTATTGAAAAGTAAAGTTTAAAGGCATTTACCTTGAAGGAAACTATGTTTGCAAGGTTATTATTTTCCAAAGGTATGTTTGCAAAGCATTTATTTGAAAGAAGCTATGTTTGGAAAACATTTACTAGAAAGGTATATTTGAAAAGCTTTTATTGAAAGGAATTTGTATTTGAGGTTTTTGTTCTGTACAGTATATTTATATATAGTTGGAGGAAGTGTATTTCGAAGGAGACTTTACTCAAAATGAAATGATTATATTTTTAAAGCTTTCAATATAAACTTACGATTAAAGATTTCACTCGAAGAATTGACTAAATTGTAGGAGTTGTTGGCTAAGGCTTGAGGGGGAAATTATTGCACTAATGAGTTACTATTATTTTTACTGTGTTGTGGTTTCCGCTTTTGATTCACACCCCCGTCCTTTCTTCTGTGTAATTTTACGATGTTCTGTGTTATTTGTTGTATCTTCCTTCCGCTTTGTACTTGTTATGTTGATAATTATATGGTGTAGCCATTAGACAGGTGTCATGTCATGTCATTCATATATGTATGTCTTTTTAATTTATTAGACCAGTGGGTGTCTTGATTAGTCCTCGTCACTACTCCACTAAGGTTAGTCTTGATACTTACTGGGCACCGCTGTGGTGTGCTCATGCTACTCTTCTGCACATTTTTTTGTGCAGATCCCAGGTTTTTGCATAGCAGTTGATCGATAGCTAGCAGCACGATTGCTGTTGTGGAGACTCGAGGTAAAACCGCTTCAGAGTTCGCGGTTTCGGAGTCACCTTCTTACAAGTAGTATTCATACACTGTTGTATTTATTGAGCAGTGGTATTTAGAGATGTTAGTGTAGATCCTTTAAACCTTGTGACTTGTACTTACTGGGTTTTGGGATGATATGTAATGTATAGAGATTTTTTATCGAGAAGCATTCAAAAGTTTCAATATTTTATTTATGTTTACTAAATGTTAGGCTTACCTAGTCCTTAAGACTAGGTGCCGTCACGATACCCAGCGGAGGGAAAATTGGGTTGTGACAAGTTGGTATCAGAGATCTAGGTTCATAGGTGCTACGAGTCATAAGCGAGTTTAGTAGAGTCTTGCGGATCGGTACGTAGTCGTTTGTACTTATCTTCGAGAGTCTACGAAACTATTAGGACAATTTCACTTCCTTCATTCCTATCGTGCGAGTTTATTGATCTTGAAGTTTGAAATTATCGTTCCATTCTATCACCGATGGTAAGGACACGAGCTGCGATTCCTGATGATGTTACCCCGAAGCAAATGTCGCAAGGGTCAGAGACAAAGGTCGACGAGGAGCACGTACCGCAGTTAAGATGCCTACTGTTACAGTCGTTGAGGAGCCGCCAGTAGTTCTAGTTGGGGGACAGGTACTGGAGGTGCCTGTTGTTACCCCGGACTTCAGGATACCTTGGCACAGTTCTCAAGTATGATTGGTACATTGACTCAGGCGGGATTGATTCTAGTCCACCGGCTATTCCACGGATCAGGGGAGGAGTTCAGACCCCCACCGTCTACACTCCAGAGCAGCGAGATCATATTGGTCAGGTTTCAGTTGTCATGGCAGCACGACATGTGGTTTCAGTTCAGCCCGTGGCTAGGGAAACATCATCGGAGGAAGAATACCTTGGACTTGAGAGGTACAGGAAGTACCACCCTCCTATCTTTCAGTGGATTGGCGACATATGATGCCCAGGGTTTCCTGGAGGAGTGTCACTACATTTTTCGTACTTCGGGTATTGTGGAGACGAGTGGGGTTATTTTTGTCACGTCTCAGCTCAGAGGAGCGGTTTGTTAGTAGTGGCGGGCATATGAGTTGGGGTAGCCTGGCCGAGTCAGCTTCACTTGCATGGATTCAGGTTTCAGAGATACTTTTGAGGGAGTTTGCACTCCAGTTCCTCCGATATGCATGGCGCGCGGAGTTTGAGCAGTTTTGTCAGGGCATTATGTCAGTGTTGGAGCACTATGTCAGATTCAGTGAGTTTGCCAGATATACGCCTCACTTGGTTGCTTCAATTAGGAGGTGAGTCCGTAGCTTCATTAAGGGACCCATGCATGATATTCGGTTCAGCAGGACTCGAGAGTTAGAGTAGGATGCCTCATTTCAGCAGGTAGTAGGGATTGCTCACCGGTTAGAGAGCGTGTGGGACCGGGAGTGAGAGGACAGACGATATCAGGAGAGAGAGTTCAGGGAGGCAAGGAGACCTCGTAGATCGGAGAAATCTACTGGTCCGTATTATGGAGGCAAGGTATGACACGTTAGAGAAATTTGGGTCAGCCAGTTCAGTTTGCATTACCAGCTTCGCATGGGGTTTTCAGGTACTCATGGGTCTCAAAGGACTCGTATTGTATGGTTTCCACAGCCACGTCAGCAAGAGAGGTTGTTTTGAGCGTGGAGATGTTAGCCACGGGGTGAGATGGTTCCAGGATTCAGGCAGGTGTGTTATAGCAGGGTATTCGGGTGAGTAGAGGGCGCCTAAGAGGGGGAGGCCTGACCCATTGATGTATTTCATATAGTATGTTGGAGACCGTTGGGTTAGATGTTATCATTCAAGTATGTTTTTATCTGCTTCATAGGGGCACCATTTGTATCTCACTATAGTTATGTTGGTCGGGACGAGTCCCCTTATTTGTTGCTTTATTGATAAATGAGTTTCATGTTTTGCACTCTATTTTCGTGTTTGCTCCTGATGAGAGATTCTATGAGTAGTAGCCCGTGTCTGCCGTTGTTTTATTCATCCTTGATAGTGCTGAAACTGGAAGTGAGTCCTTGTTGTTCTTCGTGGTAAGCTTTATGTGATTTTCCTAAGTATTTTGTTTACGAGCTGTGATTTGATACTCCATCGAGATGTGAGTTCAGTTAGCGTTATGATTTTATCATCCAAGATGAGTTAGTGGAGGAAATTTCAATTGGTATGATATATTTTCGGTATGTGATTCAGAGTTGAGGGCGAGGTCCTCGTGATATTTGTGATTCAATATGTTTGGACCAGGCTGAGTACCGCGGTGGAAATTTTATCAGGATGGGATTCTTATGGTTTGTTCATATGCTTTGCTTCTTCCTTGTTATATTGCTTTGGGTAAGTCAGTATTGATAGAGAGTTGTGCTAATGGTCTTATTTGATAGTTCCTTTATATGTTTCTATTTTCATATTCAGTCATTTCGTTATATGCTTCTTTAGCTTAGCTTACGGGATGTGCCCGGTGGTGTTAGTTGTGGCTCGGTGATTTGGGTGCCTAATAATGAGGTCTTCGTGTTTATTGCATCATTATCAGTATTATGGGGCTTAGAAATAGAGTTCTTTCAGACGTGAGGCTGATTGCCAATGCTGAGTTGATTTCGGGCAGCTATTGTGGTCAAAGGTATTATTATGAGCCCAAGTGTGATGTGCTATATCGTGTGGTCGTACCTTGTGGGTATAGTCATGAATTAATGCAGATGGTTGAGGCTAATGCCAGATATGGATTTAGAATCGGGTCATTTGGAAATTAGTAGAAGGTGAGAAATTGAGGTATGAGGCTTATCGTTGGTAATGGGAAGGCTATATTGCAGTTGTGATTGTGCCATCAGGCATATGTAGGTTGGGGTGACGTGGGATCACCCGCGGGTGTGTGTTGGAAGTGCGCAATCAGTGATTTAAGAGGGGGAGAATGTAACGATCCGACCGGTCATTTTAAGAATTTAAGCTTCGTTCGATGGCGTAAGGTCTTGAACAGCTTCACAATGTGTATATTGACCTGCGTGCGTGGTTGGATTCAGTTACCGGATAATCCATAGTCGAATTGGGAGAAAAATTTCAAAATTTGAAGCTTAAGTGATGGAAGTTGACCGGAGGTTTGACTTTGGTGTAAACCGCCTTGGAATGAGTTTTGATTAATGTCAACAACTTCGTATGGTGATTTTGGACTTAGGTGCGCGTCCAGAATTGGTTTTGGAGGTCCATAGAGTGATTTGAGGTAATTTTGCGAAAGATAGAAATTTCGGCGATTTCGGTCGCTAGGTGAAATTTTGATATCACGCTCAGAATGGAATTCCGGGAAGGGTTGTATGTCCGTTGTGTTATTCGTGACTTTTCTGCAAAATTTCACGTCATTCCGGGTTGAATTGATAGGTTTCGGCATGAGTTTTAATATTTGAAGATTTAAAAATTCATAAGTTTGATTTTTGGTTCGATTCATCGTTTTGGTGTTGTTTTATGTGATTTGAAACCTCAAGCGAGTCCGTGATAGGTTATATGACTTGTTCGTTCATTTAGACAGGGTCCTAGGGGCCTCAGGTGTGATTCGGATGGGCCACAGGTCAATTCCTTCCATTTTTGAATTGATGTTATCTGCCTTGTGATGTCCTTCTATGCGATCGAACCACTCTTCGCGTTCGCGGAGTGTTAATGTGGACACCCCCATAATCCTTCTATGCCTTCGCGTTTAGTCCCCCGCGTTCGCACAGTTTTCCCCTCCTTGTTCATCGCGTTCGCATCCCACCCCATCGCGTTCGCGTAGTGTAAATTAGAGTTGGGGGTGGGTTGTTAGTCTTTCTTCTTCGTGTTCGCGGACATTCTGTCGCGTTCGCAATTCACAACTGGGAAGACTCACTTTCCCTTCTTCGCGAACGCATCCCTTTCTCCGCGTTCGCGATGCACAATATGCCTGGACAGAATATAAGTTTTAAAAATCGAGGGTTTCACCATTTTTATCATATTTTGGCTTCTATAGCTCGGTTCTTGGCGATTCTTTGAGGGCTTTTCACACAAATCGAATGGGTAAGTGTTCTTCCATTAGAATTAAATATATTCCATGAATTTTTTCTAGATTTTATCATTTAAATGGTATTTTAGTTGAGAAAGATGTGGGTTTTGAAAGAAAATTTCTAATTGAAAAATCATGATTTGAGGGACCGAATGGTATCGAAATTTGATAAAACTTGTATGGTTGAACTCGTACTAAAATGGTTATTCGGTTTTTATAAATTTTATCGGGTTCCGAGGTGCGGGCCAGGAGGTCGACTTTTGGGTCGATTTTTATAATTTTGTAAAGATTGAAACTTTACTATTCAGAATAGTTCCATATACGTTTTATGTGTACTTTGAAGTTGCTTTAGTTGATTTTGAGCCGTCCGGAGGTCTTTTCGCCCGAGAAGTTCATTTTGGAATAACGGGTTGTCGTCTTCGAGGTAAGTATCTTGCCTCACCTTGTGTGAGGGAACTACCCCTTAGGATTGAGTCTTCTATGTTGATTGTAGCCCGTGTACCCGAAGTGACGAGTGCATACTCGGGCTTATTTGAAAATAGGCTGGCCTTTTAGGATTCGTAGGTCCTTATATTCCCCATGTATGAAGTTGTAATTGTTACATTTGAGTTCCTTATTGCTAGTTTTATTTCTTCCTGTTCATATAGAAATTACTTGCTTAGTGTTCCTTGTTTCTTATTTGATCTTAATTGACTTAGATGAAGACTTTACCTTTCCCACCCTTGTGCTTTATCTTCCTTCATAAACTGCCTATTTGACTAGAACTAGCATAATCTCGCCGTATAATTGTTTAGCAGAAATTGGAATATCTATACGTTGGTGTCAAGCATGCCCGTGAGTCGTACATTGTGAATTATATGATTTTCCTATAAGTGCTAATTAGGTTTAGTTGATAATCATCCGTGTTGATGGTATTTCCTTGGTGTTACCTATTACTGAGCATTGTTCAAACTGAGTTTATTCTGTGAAGATAGTTGTTTAAGTGAGATTGGTTATAGTTGGATCCCTTGCCGGGATGATATTGTTTCCATTGTTGACTCCCTTGTCGGGACAGTATGGGTTCTATTATTGTTTATGTTGTTGATGATATTGTTTCCATTGTTGACTCCCTTGTCGGGACAGTATGGTTTCGATTATTGTTCATGTTGTTGATGATGTTGTTTCCATTGTCGACTCCCTTGTCGGGATAGTATGATTTCTATGATTGTTTATGTTGTTGATTCCCTTGTCTGACTGTTATCATTTCATTTGTTTGGGTGAGAAAGAGTGTAAAGCACGACGGGTGATGTCGTGCCATTTCATATGTATTATCATGTGAGTAAAGAGTGTAAAGCACGAAGGGTGATGTCGTGCCATTTCATATGTATTATCATGTGAGTAAAGAGTGTAAAGCACGAAGGGTGATGTCGTGCCATTGTTTATATTCATTATCATGTGAGGAAAGAGTGTAAATCACGAAGGTTGATGTCGTGCCATATTATTGAAATTAAAAGCACGAACGGTAATGTCGTGCCATATATTTGAGAGTAAAAGCATGAAGGATGATGCCATGCGTAATATTGTGAGTGAGTTCATGGCACGAAAGGTATTTCGTGGAGGTGGGGACGAGGGACATGCATTATGATGTGATATCTGTTTCCCCGTGTATACGTGTGCCCATACTTTGTGTTGTTATTGTTGTACTTACATATTTGGGGTGACTTGTTATTATTTTCCTGTATTTGACCTTTATCTCATTGTTGTTTCCCTGTCCATGTCTTTTACTTGTTCAATTTGCTTAATTTACGTGCCATATCGATCGATTTCTATGGAGAGGACAAGAGTAAAAGCCGAAGGGTGATGCCGTGCACTTGTTCTATTGGAAACTACGTTTGAAAGACAATTATTAAAAAGTAAAGTTTAAAGGCATTTACCTTGAAGGAAACTATGTTTGCAAGGTTATTATTTTCCAAAGGTATGTTTGCAAAGCATTTATTTGAAAGAAGCTATGTTTGGAAAACATTTACTAGAAAGGTACATTTGAAAAGCTTTTATTGAAAGGAATTTGTATTTGAGGTTTTCGTTCTGTACAGTATATTTATATATCGTTGGAGGAAGTGTATTTCGACGGAGACTTTATTCAAAATGAAATGATTATATTTTTAAAGCTTCCAATATAAACTTACGATTAAAGGTTTCACTCGAAGAATTGACTAAATTGTAGGAGTTGTTGGTTATGGCTTGAGGGGAAAATTATTGCAGTGCTGAGTTACTATTATTTTTACTGTGTTGTGGTTTCCGCTTTTGATTCGCACCCCCGTCCTTTCTTTTGTGTAATTTTACGATGTTATGTGTTATATGTTGTATCTTCCTTCTGCTTTGTACTTGTTATGTTGATAATTATATGGTGTAGCCATTAGACAAGTGTCATGTCATGTCATTCATATATGTATGTCTTTTTAATTTATTAGACCAGTGGGTGTCTTGACTAGTCCTCGTCACTACTCTACCGAGGTTAGTCTTGATACTTACTGGGCACCGTTGTGGTGTGCTCATGCTACTATTGTGCACATTTCTTTGTGCAGATCCCAGGTTTTTGCATAGCAGTTGATCGATAGCTAGCAGCGCGGTTGCTGTTGTGGAAACTCGAGGTAAAACCGCTTCAGAGTTCGCGGTTTCAGAGTCACCTTCTTTCAAGTAGTATTCATACGCTGTTGTATTTATTCTGAATAGTGGTATTTAGATATGTTAGTGTAGATTCTTTAAAGCTTATGACTTGTACTTAGTGGGTTTTGGGATGATATGTAACGCATAGAGATTTTTTATCGAGAAGCATTCAAAAGTTTCAATATTTTATTTATGTTTACTAAATGTTAGGCTTACCTAGTCCTTAAGACTAGGTGCCGTCATGATACCCAGCGGATGGAAAATTGGGTCGTGACATGCAAAGTCCAAGGATTTTGTAGCACACTTGCAGAAATTGAAGTTGTTTCAATTTTAATGGGACTAAATGAGTCATATAGCCAGGCTAGGAGTCAAATTCTAATGATGACTCCCACACCAATTGTTAATTAAGCCTATGGGCTAATTGTAAGTGATGAAGGACAAAGGTCTGTGGCTGCATCTTCAGGGTTGTTGGGTGCTACACCAGCAATGGATGCTAATCACTATGATATAGAAATGTATACAAAGAGTGTCTATACAGGAAACCAAAGGTTCAAGAAAAATTATAATGTTCAATGTGAATTTTGTAAAACGAAACGGCATAGTAAAGAAAATTGCTATAAGATTGTTGGTTTACCCCCCCCCCCCCCCCCCCCCCCCCCCAGAGTTCAAAAATAAAAGGAAAGGGTGAGTTGGAGGTGGAAATGCAGCATATAATGTAATAACAGAAAATAGTTCTCGGTATAGAAATACAACTTCAAATGGCTATACGGAGAGAAATGTACAGAATAATCAGGCAGGTGGAGTGAGCAATAATGCAGATACCAATCAACTAAGTATACCAGGAATGCCTCAAATAAACAGTTGTACTTTCTCTAAGGAGCAATATGATCAAATACTGCAGATTCTGAATAAAACATCAAGTGTCAATATGGCTGAGAAACCTACAGCTAATGCAACAGGTATTAGTGTTGCTTGTTTAACTTCCACTAGTTCTCAAGAGTAGATAATTGACACAGGTGCTACTAATCATATGGTATCTAACTTAAGTCTATTGATTCAAAGTTCTGTGGCTCAACCAGAAGATGCAAAGAGAGTATTTCTTCCTAATGGTGATATAACTCATGTGGCTAATATTGGTTCTAGCCAACTTCCAGACAGTATTACTATAGCAAATGTGTTTCATATACCACAATTTAAGTATAATTTACTGTCTATCTCTAAGGTTACCAAAGAGTTAAAATGCTCAGTAGCCTTCTTTCCTGATTTTTGTGTTTTTCAGGATCTCTTCAGTGGTCAGGTGAAGGCGATTGGTAAAGAAGATAGTGACCTGTATATTCTCACTGAAAGTCTACAAACAACTAACTACAATAATGGGATGTCTTTAGGAGCAAAGGAAATACCAGTAGTCATTGAGATCAAATCAAGTGAAGACATAGAGTTGTGGCACAAAAGATGTGGACATATATCAGCATCAATACTAAAGAAGATATTCTCTACTGTAAAGAAAGACTTATTAGCTAAGAAAATAGATAATTGCACAGTGTTTCCTTGTGCAAAACAGACAAGATAGCCATTTCCAATTAGTAATACAAAGACTAATAGTTGTTTTGAACTAGTTCATGCTGATCTTTGGGGATCTTACAGAGTACCTACAGTTGATGGAAACAGATACTTCCTAACACTAGTAGATGATTATAGTAGGTTTACTCGGATATTTTTGTTGAAACTCAAGACAGATGTGAGCATGTTTATACAAAAGTTTATATCTCTTGTTAAAAATCAATTTGACAAGCTAATCAAGGTGATAGGAACAGACAATGGTACTGAGTTTGTGAATTCAATATGTGAAAACTTGTTAAGTAACTTAGGGATTATTCATCAAAAGTCTTGTGCTTATACACACCAATAAAATGGGGTTTCTAAAAGGAAACACAGACACATTCTAGAAATCACAAGAGCAATAAGGTTTCAAGCAAATATTCCAATTAAGTTCTGGGGATTTTGTGTGTCAAGTGCAGTCTATATAATCAACAGGATACCAAGTGAAGTAGTAGGAAATCAAACACCTTATGAGAGGTTGTTTGGAAAAAGGCCTAACTTAAATCATTTCAAAGTTTTGGGATGCCTAGCTTATGCAAAAGTAGTGCAACAACATGACAAACTGATGCCTAGGTCCAGACTAACAGTACATATGGGATATTCTACTGAGCAGAAAGGGTACTTGCTATATGATCTTGAAAACAAGTCATTCCTTGTTAGCAGAGATGTTAGCTTCAGGGAGGATATTTTTCCATTCAAACAGAATACAGAAAGAATAATTTCTACATTGTTTCCTCAAGACGGTGTTAGTCAAAGGTTACTATATGAAACAAGCAATCAACAAATATCAGAATTAGTTCCATCCAGAGCAAAATAATAGTGAATATGTGCAGGATATATTTGATCACTCAGTTGATAATACTACATGAAGAGAATATTTAGTGCAACAAAATGATCAAGTTCAAGTAGATCAACAATCTGAGTCACAACAACCAGGTATGTCTTCATCTAATCAGAATCTTCATACTAATTCTATTATTCAAAATGATCCAAGAAAATCTCTAAGAGATAAAAGACCACCTTTGTGGCTTCAGGACTTTGTGTCATTAAATATACATCAAAACACACCATATACTCTATCCAAATATGTCAGCGATGAAATATATCTCCTCAATATAGAGCATATACTGTTAATATATCTTCAGTGATAGAACCTACCAACTATTCAGAGGCTGTCAAAGACCCCAGATGGATAGAAGCAATGAAGACATAAATCAAAGCACTACATGATAATCACACATGGGATATTGTTCAACTTCCAGAAGGAAAATATCATATAGGTTGCAAATGTCTTCTCAAGCCTGAGGCCTAAGTTGGACTTTCTCTTTCTGCTACTTGCCACTCCGAAGTTTAGGATTTAGTTTCGAACCGATGGGATTTTTCGAATGGTAATGAAGCTTGCCATTCTGTTTATTGATCATCCCTGTCTTTGTTTATGTCTCGGGTTGGAACAAATTACTATAATTTGTCCCCGCCTACGGGATCTATAAGGTAAAGTGTAAAGCATCTTGTGAGGTTGAAAGATTTAAAGCCAGGTAAGTTGACAAAGGATTTAGTCAACAAGAAGGTATTGATTATCAAGGGACATTTAGTCATGTGGTGAAGATGAAAATAGTAAGAACTGTTTTAGCCATTGCTGCACAAAAACACTAGCATATATACCAAATGGATGTATACAATGCATTTTTGCAGGGTGACCTCTATGATGAAATATATATATATATATATATATATATATATATATATGCAGATTCTACAAGGATTTAATAGTCAGGGGGAGAAGAAATCAGTATGCAGACTAGATAAATCCTTGTATGGATTGAAACAAGCCCCAAGGCAGTGCCAAGTTGACAGAGGCTCTATTGGGATATGGTTTTCAACAGAGCCAGTATGATCATTCCTTATTCTTTAAATGAACCTCAGAAGGTACAACTATAGTGTTAATTTATGTGGATGACATGCTCATCACATGTGACAGTATTGAACTGATAAACACTACCAAAATAGATTTACAACAAGCTTTTAAAATGAAAGATCTAGGTGAACTAAAGTATTTTTTAGGGATTGAGTTTGCCAGATCAAAGCAAGAGATTTTAATGCATCAAAGGAAGTATGCATTAGAGATCATATATGAAACAGGCTTGGGAGCTGCAAAACCAGCTATTACACTCTTAGACTACAATATAAAGCTTACAACAAAAGAATATGATGACAGTTTCAAAGCTACTACATCTGAAGTTACTATTGAAGATAAAGAACTGGATGATCACACTATATATCAAAGACTCATAGGAAAGCTATTATACATCACTATGACTCGTCCAGACATAGCCTTTAGTGTTCAAACACTTAGTCAGTTTATGCAGAATCTTAAGAATTCTCATATGGAGGTTGCTCTCAGGGTAGTAAGATACTTAAAGAAGCAACCTGGCCAAGGAGTTCTCCTGTCTAGCAAGGTAAATAACAAAGTTATGGGATTTTGTGATGCTGACTGGGCTTCATGTCCTCATACCAGAAAATTTGTGACAGGTTATTTAATCAAGCTAGGAGATTCTTTAATTTCATGGTAATAAAAAAAATAGACTATTGTTTCAAGAAGCTCTGCAGAGACTGAATATCGAAGCATTGCAACCACAGTAGCAGAGTTAATATGGATATGTGGCTTATTGAATGAGATCGGGTTCAAGATAACACTACCAGTTGGTGTATTCAACGATAGCAAAGCAGCTATGCAAATTATAGCAAACCCAGTATATCATGAAAGAACAAAACATATTGAGATCGACTGTCATTTCATCAGAGAAATTTTTTTACAAGGCTTCATTACAACCAAATATATTTCAACTAAAGAACAGCCGTCAGACATCTTAACAAAGGGGCTTAATAAAGTACAACATGAATATCTCAGTTCCAAACTAGGAGTTTTTGATATTTTTGCACTACCTAGCTTGAGGGGAAGTGTAGAAAATAATATTACGTAACTAATATACAAAGGGTAATTTAGTCATTTCATATAGTTAGTTAGGATTAGTTAAGTTGTTAAAGTTAGTTAATTGTCATTTTAGTTAGTTAATCCTAAGCTAAACCGTGTATATATATACACATTACACTGTAATTGTATAACTTAACATTTGGAATAAAGACACCACTAACTTTCATTTCTAACTCCTTTTCTCTCTCTTTCTGTATTGTCTTCTTCTTCCTTCTTCTAGTTATCAGCTTCTGCTATTCTACTTCTATGGTAAATGATAAATTCACTCACAATTACTTCAAATAATCACATTCAATGTATAATTATTGTATAACTCAATATATAGTCCGTGTGTAATGCATATATGTTAATTATACATAGATTTATAATGATTATACATCAAACATACACTGCATACACGGTGTAGAATGTCTAATAAACTATCAAAAATAAAGTATCTATAAATAATAAATATATATATCATATAAAAACTGATAGAGAAAATGAATTTGACTGAGATTATTGTGATTTGTGTAGGGATTGTTTTTTGACAAGAAGCTCCATTGTTAGGGTTTCTCTAAATTGGTAAAGAAAGGAATGAGAGAGAAAGAAGAGGAGCGTTCATTTTGCGTTATTCAGGGATTTTTATCCGAAGCTATATGGCTACAGAATTTTAGGGTTATTTTTTATAATATTTTTAGGGCTAGGGAAAGTTGTAACAAGTAATGGGCTGGCTATTTACGTTTTCCGCCAGAGGGTATATCTATAGACAATTTATGTGGTGTAGTTTGATTAGGCTCAAAATTTAAGAAAAAGATAATGCCGTTGTCATCTGAAAAACTCGACGACATTTCTGTAACTATAAATACGTGTCATGAAGGGAAAATAGAAAATAGAAAATTATTTTTGCAACAATATAGAAAAGTTTTCACTCTTTTATAAATGAACTAATTAATAAGAAAATTGTGCTGGGTAAAATAGAACCACACGGAGTAACATTATTAGATCAATTCAAGGTGATTTAAAATCTCGACTGCAAAACATTTCTCAACCGTATTTCTGTGGGTTCATTATTCATTAATGGTTAACCACATCATGTGGGAAAAATTGTACATTAAGGGTGTGTTTGGTAAAAAGGAAAATATTTTTCAATTTTCTCTTGTTTGGTTGGCTTAAATGTTTTGGAAAATATTTTTCTTATCAACTCATTTTCTTTCAATTGGAGAAAAATATTTTCCCTATCAAGACAAGGGAAAACATTTTCCAAAACTCCTTCTCAAGCTCCCCCACCCTATTCCATACCCTCACCAACCAACCCCACACTCACCCACCTAACACCACCCCATACCCTCTCTCCATAAAGGTTTTTTTCCGTCACCATCCACCCACCCCCAACCCCACCACCCACCCAACATAATTTTTTTAACTATAAACCTAATAACTAAAACGAGTTATAAATTCGATATCAAAATTTAAAATTCATAAACTTTTAGACTCAGACTCGGAAAAAGAAAAGTATGTCTAGTAAATAATAGAAAAAATTTGAAATAATCTAACAGCTTCTAAAAGCCACATATATAGCTACTTGCCGACAAATTAAAAGCATAACTAACTTATTAGTTGACTTATTAACAATGCGAGTGGATAATGTCAAAAGGTCACTTATCAATTGAATTGACAAAGTCTTTTTAGTTTGCCTTTCACAAAAATGTGTTAATCACACCACCCACCCAACCACCCGCCATTACTGCTCAAGCTACCAAAAAATATTCTTTTTGTTATAAATAAAATTTTATTTACGGCAAATGTCTATATTCCAGAGAGATTTTAGGGTTTATTACTTGGTGGCTAAGTCATTATTTTCCTTTAAATAGAGGGGTCTTAACCCATTGTAAAATATCCCAAAATTCAATAAGAATTCCCTCTCCCTCTTTCTCTGCAATATTATTCTTGTTCTTTTATTGTTTCATAACACGTTATCAGCACGAGACTCTACCGTCTCGAGAAGCTCTTTGAGAAGATTAAGGTATAACTTTTCTCCTTTTTATAATTATGACTAACATTATGAAAAGAAAGTTCGTTGCCCTGGAAATTTCGGGCAAGAACTATATGACATGCGTGTTGGATGCTGAAATACATTTAGATGCAATGGGGAGACGCCATTAAAGATAAAAATAAAGCATGTACCCAAGACTGTGCTAAGGCCTTGATTTTCTTGCGCCATCACCTTGATGAAGGGTTGAAAATAGAATATTTCATAGTCAAAGATCCACTTGCTTTGTGGGATGGCTTAAAAGAAAGATATGACAACTTAAAGTTGGTCCCTCTTCCACAAGCACGATATGATTGGCTCATCTGAGGCTCCAAGACTTTAAGTCTGTTTCTGAATATAATTTTGCAATGTTCAGAATTACTTCTAAATTGGAACTCTGTGGAGATACTATCACTGACTATGATATGCTTGAAAAAATGTTTACAACGTTTCATGCCTCCAATATGGTCTTGCAACAACAATACCGAGAGAAATGTTTCAAGAAATACTCTGAGTTGATTTTTCTTCTCCTTGTGGCTGAACGAAATAATGAGTTGCTCATGAGAAATCACGAAAATCGACCCACAGGGTCTACACTATTGCCTGAAGTGAATGAGGTGTATTCCCATTATGCTAAGCGTGGGAAAGGCCGTGACCCTATTAATGGTCGGGGTCGTGGTTGTGGTCGTGGCCGTGGACAAGGAAGAAATTTTCCCGGTGTTAATCACCCCCTAAAGAAAAATAACCACCAAAAGTGGAAAGGAAAAAATGAGAAGCCAAAGGCAAATGGTTCAGAAACTGAATGTTATTGTTGCGGTGGAAAAGGGCATCGTGCAATTATTTATCGTGTACCAAGACATTTGGTTGAGCTTAATCAAGCAACTCTAAAGAATAAAGACCCTGAAGTCAATTTTGTCTCTGACAATGATATTGACATGACCCACTTGGATGTGCTAGTCTTCTTTGAGAACCCTAATGGAAAAATAGACCACTTGATCAGTGATGGATCCGTGGTTAAAGATGATTGAGTAGTTCAATTTTTATTTTTGCCTACTCTTAGTAATTAATGAATAAACATCATGTAATCATAGTCCTTTACATGAGTATTAGTCATTAGTAATTTAGTATCGATTAGTATTGTTTATTTTTATGAAATAATTTTAGTTCATTTTGGTTAAATAAATTCTATTTCTCCATCTTCTTCACCTAATTTTTCGGAGAACTTCCAAAAGGTTGCTTCTTTCTATTTTATTATTCTAATTACGCAGCCTATAAATTGAGAAAATTCAATGATCAAAAGGAAAAAAAAAAGGAAATCCAAGTAATAGAGAAGGAGAACCTTATTTTCTGAGTGTACAAATATGGGATATTGTTGTTGTTTGTTTTACCCTTTCCAACAACAATATTCAAGATAAGTTTTTTTTAATTTTCTTTACACCTTTCACATAATTAGTGCTTCGAATAAAAATTATCAACTAAACACTTCAAACTAATTGTGTCTTAAGAACACTTATAACAAATACAATATTTTGGTATAGCCTATGGGAACATATTTGTATAAACAATTTATTAATATCTAATGAAAATAAAATAAGGTGAGAAAATTTGTTTCTAACAATTAAATGAAATAGCTTTCTAAACCTTACTTTTTTCAAATACAGAAGCTGTTAAAGATATGGTGCCGTCTGTCGCATTATTCATATGTGTAGTGTATTCACAATTGTATTATTTTTAACTATATAATTATTCGTATTATAATCAGATTTTGTTCGAAATTAAATTAAAAGGTCATTATTGAACCATTGATTCAATTTTGTTTTCTTTCCCCCTTTTTCTCTATAAATACTAATATTTATTCGTATATCTCTTTTGTATGTCAAATCATGGGAAGCAAATATGGATACCTCAAAAAGCAAACTTAGATCAATATTTAATTATAAAAATATTTGCTTAGTTGATTCATGTACGCCACACATAATATTCAAGGAGAAGAAATATTTCTCTCATTTAAGTATGTATAAGGCAGATATTATTACAATTTTTGGTAATAGTAAATTAATTGAAAGTTATGAAAAAACTATTATAACTCTAGATCTGCCTAAGAAAATAAAGTTGTTATTTTTGAATTACCATTTGTAAAAGTGGTTACTTTTTAATTTCACCCGAAAATTAGTGCTCGGGGCGCGAATAAATTTCTACCAAACAATATTAATGCGTCAGTTGATCAGCAGCATTTTCCAGTTATTCCTTAAGAATATGTCATGGGTCTGGTTATTTTCTTGACTTTTCCATTTTGAATGGCTTGTGTTGCGAAGGAAATTGCAATTAATCAAATTATGTTTTTTTTGTGTCCCACCTAGTATTTAATAAAAAATTTTACCTCATGTAGAAAATGTTGATATTTTATTTATTATAAATAAATATCCTTTTAAAAAATTATCTTCTATAGCTATCTTTTAATTTTTATAGCAAAATATTTATTTATGATCACTTTCTACTTTAAGTCATTAAATACGCTGTGTATTATTTTTCTCTTCTTTTTTTTTCTCTCACAAAATTACCGTGTAGGAAGTAAACTTCTCTCTCCCTCTCTCTTCCATCTCTCCTCCTTTCTCTTTCCTCTTTCTTCTCTTTTCCCCCCGATTTTTTCCTCCCATACTTTTAGAAACCCTAGCAGGGGCTGTGTGTTCCGCCAAATGACAGATCCGGCTAGCGACCACTTCTCCCCTTCCTTGTTGTGATGCATTCAACTTTTTCTATTCCAAAGAGTTGTGGTAAGTAGAAACAAAGATCTGGATAAAAAAAAAGGATAAAGGATCGAGAAACAAAGATCTGCGAGAAATACAAGTGCAGATCTCAAAATTTTCAAACCAGAAATGAGAGATTCACTACCTGGACGACTTAGAGGGCGCTGGTACCGACATCGACGCCCCACATGGTGGCGGCCTAGATATCGGTGGATTGGGGACGGAGTTTGGAGCTGAGGAACTCGAAGAGTCTATTACCTTTTTTTTCATTGTATTTCAATGTATCTCGATGTATTCCATGTATTTTATTGTATTCACTCTATTTAGTTTTTTCTACTTTTTAAATATATTCACTGTATTTAAATGTGTTCAATGTAATTATATAATTTCAAAGCTTCACGTTGTTTCACTGTTCTGTCTAGCAGTATATACATTCAGCAGTATGTATTCAATGTATTGTAGAATGTATTCATATATTTTTTAATCAATATAATTTATGTGTTTAGATGTATATATGTATTCAAATGTATCTGCAATATGTATTCATATATTTTTTAATCAATATAATTTATGTGTTTAGATGTATATATGTATTCAAATGTATCTGCAATATGTATTCATATATTTTTGCACTATAGATGACCTTTTCAATGTATTTTTATGTATTTAACTGTATTCAATATAATTATATGATTTCGATATGTAAATCTATTTCTACAGATACCACTAAAAAATATTTCAGTAAAGCTACCACTAAAAAAAAGAAATGATGGATTGAATCTATGAAAATTGCTCTGTTTTTTGGGGTGTTTTTCGGTTGAGAATCTTTCTATAACTGGAAATACAAATTTTGTGTGTTATAATTGATTTTGTTGAGTTATATTAGGAGTCTATCGCATTAGTTGATACCGTTTTTAAACAGCCGGATCCCTCTTTTTTCGCAAATTCTGTTACTGTGTTCACGAATATAACTCGCGAATACATATGAATACAGTCTATATGGTAGCTGTAATTCCCTTTTTTCCGCCGACTTTTCCTATTGTATTCATGAATACATTAGCTTAAATGCATCGAATACACTCTATAACAAATTAAAATATAGCTATAGAAAGTAATTTTGTAAATGATAGCTATGGTAAGCTAATAATTACTAAAATATAGTGGTTTCTAAAAATCTCTATTTAATATCCATATAGGGACCCACCTAAATCTGAATTCTCGACGAGAAATCCTATATTAGCGGATATGAAATTGCTTCCTAACAAAGACGGTTCTTTATAACCAACCCCGAACCCCAGACCTCTAATTAAAGATACTCGCCTTTTTTAAGTTATCTTCTGTTATTTCTAAAAGAACAACATGATCCAACGGGAAAATATTATCACACCATAGTATAATTAACACTGGTGTATAATTAACACAAATATTACATAATGGCTTTTATTCATAACTTGTTACAACAAGCTCTAAAAAGCTGCAAGATTATTACTATTACATCTTGCATGTACAAAGCTTCAGTGACCTTATCCATGGATGGCCTCACCTTTGTAGGAGCAGCACCTGCTGCAACCATTGTAATTTCGACGGCCGCAGCAACCATAGCGGCAGTATCCTCCTCCACCACCGCGTCCACCACCTCCACGTCCGCCACCTCCACGTCCGCCACCACCACGTCCACCGCCAGGATATCCACCACCACCACGTCCGCCACCGGGGTATCCACCACCACCACCACCAGGATATCCGCCACCACCACCAGGGTATCCGCCGCCAGGGTATCCTCCACCGCCATATTGAGCTTCATGTACTTCATTCTTGCTATCGGACTTCTTTGCTGCATCAATTGTGTGAACAAGAATATTGTTCTTAAATGTTTTATACTTAGTCCCTCTTTTTAGCTTATTATGTGATCCTAACAAAGAATTACTTAGACAAATATGTAATCTATAAAGTTGTACGACTTATGGTTATATTTTAGAAGGTTTAAAATATGTTATCCCGAGATTGTTATCCCACTCTCCCGCAGGGATAAAAATAATGTTAGAACCCCGGGATAACTAATTGCCGGATCAGTTATACCGTGATTTTATCTCAATCAAACGTGGAATGAACTTATCTCAAATTTAATCCCCGAATTAATTATCCCAGATCCCTCGTACCAAACGAGATCTGAGTGTCTTGGTAAAGCTAACATTAGTAAAGGTTATAGATCCACTAATACAATTGTAATTAATGTATCGTGTTATTACTATCCTACTAATTATACAACTTAGTAAATATACTGTAATTTCAAACTTAGTACCTACTTGTTCCAATGGGATTTAAATAATATCGTTATGACAAGTTAAACACTAATTTGAAAGGTTAAATAATTGAACATATATGCAAATTATGAAAGGGTTCTTACAGTCCTCTGCTGAAGTGGTGGAAGTTTCAGCCAACTCCCTAGCTA
Source organism: Nicotiana undulata (assembly GCA_005239495.1). Taxonomy (NCBI): domain Eukaryota; kingdom Viridiplantae; phylum Streptophyta; class Magnoliopsida; order Solanales; family Solanaceae; genus Nicotiana; species Nicotiana undulata. The sequence goes on from ML295178.1 coordinate 40,653, forward strand.
AAACCTCAGAGCTTATCATTACAAAAATAGCCAAACAAAGGCCAAGAAACAGAAATGCCTTGGAACCCATCTTTCGTTATGATAATTGAAATTGAAGGATGAAGAAATTGATGCATTCTTCGGATCTATTTATAGTAAGATTTGAGTACATAACTTTGATTGAATAGAAGGGTATTAATTTCTTAGGGGACCAATATTCAGTTGGCAGGTGAGGGGAGTGAAGAGTTCACATTTGAGTTCTAACGAGATATTTACATAAGTCCTATACACTAGAGCTTGGAACCAATTTTTATAACACATACTTCGCTATAATATCTAAAGATATTCGAAACAAACAACTAGATGTTTGACTAGATGTTTGACTGTATACATTTTTTGTTTAACTAGGCGTAAAATTTTAAGAAAGAAATATTAATGACTTTTTGAACTTCTCATCTTAAACATGCTATAAGTTTTTGTAACTATAAATATGTGTTTAAAGAAAAATAAGAATTTAATGTTAAATTATTCTTAAATACAGAAATATTATCGCTTCTTTTTAAACAAACTAATAAAAAAGTAGTGTCAGAAAAAATGGAACCACAAGGAGTAGATATAATTAAATTATTTGAAGGTGATTTAAAATCTCGACTGCAAAACATTTCTGCGCCGTATTTCTGTGGGTTCATTATCCATTAATGGTTACCACCCATTTCTAAATTCCTCTAAAATTATGGACACGTCATCTGGGGGAAATTGTACATTATATGTTGATGTGTTATTATCGGATTAGCATGCAATAAACTACTAGCTAGAAATATTGGCATGGGCGAATTTAGGTGCGGAAGGGATCATCCGAATCTTCTTCACGGGGAAATTATGTACCGTATAGATAAGGTAAAATTCATTTAGCGTTTTCATATATTATATTTTGAATTCCCTTGCCACATCCCAAAAGTTGTGATGACTGAAAATATCATCTTTAATTTAAACGCTCATTTATGTGTTCTATGACCTCAAATAGCACCATTCAACTTTCCTCGATTTGCGTGCGCAGTCCGTAAATTTTTCCGGAAAGTTTTTATGTGAAAAAAAATAGATTAAAATGTGAAATAGAGCTTTAAAACTCACTTAAGTTTACTTCGGTCAATATTTTTAGTAAACGGACCCGGATCAGTGTTTTGATAGCTCCGATAGGTCCGTATCTTTATTTGGGACTTGGTTGTATGTTCTGAATTGAATTCGGAGGTCCCTAGCTCAAATTATCGCCATTTAACGAAAACTAGAAATAAAAAGGCTAAAGATTTCTAAAGTTTGACCGCGGAGTTGACTTTATTGATATCAAACTCAGATTGAGATTCCGAAAATTGGAATAGCCCCATTGTGTCATTTATGACTTGTATGCCAAATTTGAAGTCATTGCGGATTCATTTACTATGTTTCGGCACGAGTTTTGTAAATTAAAAAGTTAGAAACTCATAAGTCCGAATCGAGGTGTGAATTGTAATTTTGATGTTGTTTGACGTGATTTGAAACCTAGAGTAAGTCTATATTATGTTTCTGGACTTGTTGTAATATTTGGGCAGGGTCTCGAGGGGCTCGGGTGAGTTTCATGTGAGTTTCAGACCATTTTTTCTCAAGAAACGATGGTTGGAAACCTGGCATTTCCCAGTTCTGGTTTCCTTCTACGCGATCACCTGGCTTCATTCGCGATTGCAAAGGTATATGGAACACTGATAAAAATTTGTACTATGCGATCGCAAAGTTTGAGAAGCTAAGGCATCGCGAACGCGTGGACAAAGCCGCGTTCGCGAAGAAGGAGTGAGGCAGAAGTTGTAGCACACAATTTGTGCTATGCGATCGCATTTAGCCGTCCGCGATCGCGTAAGGCTGGGAAATGGTTCTTCGGGTTCACATAAGCTCTTCTGCGTTCGCGAAGAGCAAAAATTTGGCAGTTGTGCAATTATGTTATGCGATCGCAAAGAAACTTTCGCGATCGCACGGCGTAAAAACCTTGGCAAATAGAACTTAAGTTCTGTAAATGGGATTTCGCCCCATTTTCTATCATTTACGATTTTTGGACGATTTTCACGGGAAAACATTGGGGCAAGTGTCCTATATTGATTATATTTCATAATTTCATACTTATTTCTATTATGAATCCGTGAATTTATGGAGGAAAAATCAGATTTTTATAAAATCATCCAAAAATGTAAAATTAAGATTTGAAGGTCAATACGATGTGCACTATGTGGTTCGTGCCAAGATTTCTCCGTATGGTGCTCTACTTTTGTGATCGTTGTGTATAAATGGGGGTAAGGGTTATCCTAAAGAAGAATCAAAGAGTATGTTACGAAATGGGTCATCTGAGCAGTGTTGAGTCAGCATAACAAAAGAAGAAATTGGCCTTGGGAGAGATAATTCTCCACCGGTGTTCGTGGAAAGCCTATGAAGAGGGTAGACCAGCCAATGCAACACCGCCCACTTGGCTCAATTCTTAGAAATGCTTTTGAAAGAGTTTATTTCTTGGACTCTTGTAATGCGTGGCGAGTATCAGAATATGCCATCAGGTTAAATAAGTTAGCCCGTCATACTCCTACTTTGGTTCCTACAGCTAGAGAGCGAGTCCACAAACTCATTAAAGGACTCAATTATGATCGTAATTTTTTTTATGACTCGGGAGCTACATGCTGATACTTCATTTCCGCTAGTGGTATAAATTGCCAAGATATTAGAACGTGTTCGGGGTGAGGAAAAGGAAACTAAGGATACCAAGAGGTCTCGAGGTTCTGGAGGATTCAGTGGATTCTACTCTGCAAGTATAAATCATTATGGTGGGGGCTGGGGCAGTCGGCCAGCCCAGTCCGCACAATCGGATTACTTAGGGTGCTCCAGTAAGTTCTTTTAATGCACCACCGACATGAGTTTCCTACAATGGTTATTCCAGTTATTTGCCACAGACTCAATATGAGCAGCCAAACCCACAAAGGGGTTGTTATGAATGCGTTTATACTAGGCACATCATGAGTAAATTATCCCAGACTTGGGAGAGACATATTTCATCAAATCACTCAGGCTACGAGCCCCATTGCAATTACTACACCACCTACACGACCAGTTAGGGGTGCAGGACGGGTGGGTAGAGGGCGTCCTAGAGGTGGAGGCTCAGCCGTTGATATATTTTTTATGTATGGCTGAGGTCGCTACGTCAGATGGTGTCGTTACACTACGACCTCGATTAATATAAAGGAATAATTTCCTTATCTTGATTCGGTTCTAAGTATCGAGACTAGTCCTCCTATTGTGCTCCACTTATGAGTGAGCTTCGTAATACTATAATCTACTTATGTGTTTACTCCTATTGGGAGATTCTATGGAGATAACTACACCTATCATTTCGTGTTGGTAACATAATAAGAGCTGCGAGGCTAAATGTGGCTTTCTGTTACTCATTTTGGTAAGTTTTGATGTAATTTCCGAATAATTAATTACAAATTATGAATTATATGCCCTATCGGTGTTGGGTTCATTATGTGTTGTGATTTTGTTTAACGGAAATTATTTAAAAGGAGAAAATGGAAAGTTTCGATTGGCACGATGTGCATATTACTTGTGATTCAGAACTGAGGACGAGATCCTCGCATTTTAATATAAATTGATATGTTTAAACCGGGCTACGATAGAAGTTATATAAGGATGAGATCCTTGTGATGAAAATTCTTGTGTTTAAGTTCTCACTTGTGAAATTAAATTCGTATTATATTACTGATTGGGAGTCATGCCTGTTAGGCTTATTTGAAAATTCTTGTATGAACTTCTCTGTGCATACTTGCCAAATTCGTGTTGTAATTATTGAGTTGTAAACTACGAGGTAGGTGCCCGCCCAGGTGGCGTTAAATATGACTCGTTAATTCGGGTAAATAATTATGAGGTCTTCATGCCTCGCATTTTGTTATCAGTATTATAAGGTTTGAGACGAGATTTTTGTTAACATGAAGTTAATTGACAATTCTGTAGATTATGAACAACTATTAAGACCAGATGACCCAGAAGAGTGCTCTGTTCGGGTGGAATGAAGAGTGTGAGGAGAGCTTTCAAAAGCTCAAGACATCTTTGACTACAACCCCAGTATTGGTATTACTTATAGGTTCTGGGTCTCACACGTTGTATTGTGATGCATCGTATTGCACTTGGTGCAGTATTAATGCAAGATGACAGAGTGATTGCATATGTGCCGCATTAGTTGAAAGTTCATAAGAAGAATTATCCCGTTCATGACTTAGAACTGCAACTATTGTTCATGCATTGTAGATTTGGAGACACTACCTCTACGGCGTGTCATGTGAAGTATTCACAGATCATTGTAGTCTACAATGATCTATTCAGACAAAAAGATTTTAATTTGAGGCAGAGAAGGTGGTTGGAGCTGTTGAAAGACTATGATATCACCATTTTGTATCACCATGGAAAGGCCAATGTGGTGGCCGATGCTTTGAGTAAAAAGGGTGTAAGTATGGGCAGCCTTGCGTATATTCCAGTTGGTGAGAGCTAGCTGCAGATGTTCAGTCTTTGGATAATCAGTTTGTGAGGTTGGATGTTTCAGAGCCTAGTCGGGTTCTAGCTTGTACAATCGCTCGGTCTTGTTTATATGAACATATCAGAGAGCGACAATATGATGATCATCATTTGCTTTCCCTCAAATACACGGTGCGGTATGGTGGTTCCAAGCAGGTTGCTGTGGGAGATGATGGAGTTCTGTGGGTGAAGGGTCGTATTTATGTTCCTAATGTGGATGGGCTTCGTGAATTAATTCTTGAAGAGGCCCACAATTCTCGGTATTCTATTCATCCGGGTACCGCCAAAATGTATCAAGATTTGCGGCAACATTATTAGTGGAGGAGAGTGAAAAAGGGTATATTATCATATGTAACTCGGTGTCTGAATTGTCAACAAGTTAAATATGAACATCAGAGACCTGGTGGTTTGCTTCAGAAGTTAGAAATTCCTGAGTGGAAGTGGGAGCGTATCACTATGGATTTTGTTGTTGGTCTCCCACAGACTTGGAGAAAATTCGACACGGTTTGGGTCATTGTGGAAAGGTTGATCAAGTTAGCACATTTCATTCAAGTGGCAGTTACCTATTCTTTAGGTCGGTTAGCTGAAGTTTACATTCCTGAGATTGTACGCCTTCACGGTGTGCCCGTGTCTATTATTTCAGAGCAACGTACGCAGTTTACCTCACACTTATGGAGGGATGTACATCGTGAGTTAGGCACGTGGGTTGAATTGAGTACAACATTTCATCCAAAGACAGACAGACAGTCAAAGCGCACTATTCAGATATTGGAAGATATGCTTCGCGCTTGTGTTATAAACTTTGGAGGTTCTTGGGATTAGTTCTTGCCACTTGTGGATTTTGCCTATAATAACAGCTATCGGTCGAGCATTCAGATGGCTCGATATGAAGCATTATACGGGAGACTGTGTCATTCACCAGTTGGCTGGTTTGAAATGGGAGAGGCACGGTTGTTAGGCACCGATTTGGTGCAGGATGCCTTGGATAAGGTCAAAATTATACAGGATCGACTTCGCACAACTCAGTCTAGGAAAAAGAGTTATGCCGACCGTAAAGTTCGTGATATTGCATTCATAGTTGAAATTCTTGAAAGGGTAGGTGAAGTAGCGTACATGCTTGCTGATGTTTGGTTATAATTATATATTTTTAGTGCATTACTTACCTTACATTTTCGGTGTTTTAATGCTAAACTATGCTATATTTGTGCTTAATTGAATCTATTTTAAATGTAGGTATATTGGAAATGACATTGAAGCAAAGTAAATATTGAGGGGGTAATTCATACTCTAAAACAATATTATAGATGAGCAAAAGAAGAAGACAAAAGAGCTAAACAATTGCAAAGGAAAAAAAGGCAAGAACGAAAATGAACAAAACAAAGGAAGTGAATTGCAAAAGTTAGGCAGAAATCAAAAATTGAACGTAGCAGCAGTGGGCAAAGCGAGCCATCTAGCTCGCTATAGAGCATGCGACGCGCGGTTTGACGCGAGGTGCTTTGCACGTTCCGCGTGATGACGCGCGGGGTCCAGTTTCCAGCTTATTTTGCATCCTCTTTGATTTTGGACTTGATTATTTCGCCTAGGCTTTTATCCTACACCTATAAATAGTCGTTAACCACATTTTTAGGGGATTAGACAGGCTTTGGACTTAGGGAGAGCACAGAGCCACCGTGGAGGCCGAAATTCATCAGATTCTATCTTTCTTTCAACAAACTTAATAATTTTTATTTTTTCTTGATGATTTGTTATTTTGCTACCATGTCTATGTGGAGCTGAACTTTACATTCTAGGGTTGTGGTTGTCATGAATATTGAAGTTTATTAATTATTTTACTGTTAATTCAAGTTATCATCTTTGGTTGTTTCTCTAATTCTGTGCATAATTCCTTAATTGTTTGACCAGCAGCAGCGTTCTATTTACTATCTATGCTATGCTTGGGAAAGCCGTGTTTAGATTAGAGTAGAGTTAGAGAGAGCTTGTTACTGAACCCGTGGCTTGGGGTTCGCAGTTAGGATAGGAATATACCAAACAAGCTTGCTTAGTTGAATACCATATTATATTCGTTCATGATAGACTCAAGACCATAGGAATATATGGTTGATATATTATGGATTGACGGATAGGATTGTGGGAACATGGTATTTATATAAACGATCCGGCCAACTAGCAATCATAGATAATTTGTATTAATAGGTGTAATTACGAACTCAATAGGATTGATAAACCGACCACAACCCTGGAATCTCTCTCTCTCTCTTGGTTACGTGTTTAAATTTCGCAATAGTAGGTGTAATAGAAAATTAAACCTTTGATCATCTTTACAGTAAATTGATTTTAGTTTGCTTAGTTAACGGTTAATCTAAGTCTCTATGGATTCGACATCCGACTTTCGAGTCACTTTATTACTTGACGACCACTTATACTTGCGTATACTTGGGGAACCAACAAGTTTTTGGTGCTGTTGTCGGGGACTTAGTTCTTGATTGTTTCTCTAAGTTAAGCTTTTAATTGACTTTTGTTCAAGTTTTTAATTTTCTTATTTAGTTAGTATTTTTTTTTTCTTTTACTTACTTTCACATGGCGTCTTGGAATGAAAATTGTGTGAATTATGGTTATTCTTATTTTGATGATCCTTGTCTATATTGTGGAGGATCCCATTGGTAGAAAAATTATCAGAATATTCCCGGGAGTGAGTTGTGCAACAATCTCAATCCTTTGAGTGAAATATTTTTAATATGTGTAGTGGCCAAGATGGTCATTGGGATGGTTGTCCTAATTCTTTTCTTCCTTCTCTGAGCCATTATTATGATCTTGCTAATAGTGTTTGTAAGTTTGATAGGGGAAATTGAGTGCAGGATATGAAACGTGATGAATATATTAGGGATATTCTGAGGCAAGTAGCACAGCAACAGGATGAACTCAAAAAAGATATGAAAAGAGTGGGGGCAGCAATCACAAGAATGAAGGCCAATATGGATGAATTGGTGAAGAGAGCGAGTACCAACAAGAGAAATTTTTTGAAAAAAGGAGATTATAAGTCAAACTTGGCTGGTGGAACAAGCTGAAAGATTGGAAATATATGAGGCTCAACGTGACAAAATTACAGATGGGATAAAAGACTTAATAGAAGGAAGATCTGAACTGGGACAAGAGATCGAAAAATTTGGCACTGCTATTCAGGAATTGGGAGCTCAATTGATTGCAAAGGTTGATGCGTCGAACACCCAACAAAATAGTTCTGAGTTGTGTCAAACTGAAAAGGAGCTTATACGCCAAATTGAGGAGCTAAAAGTGGAGAGTCAATCATTCGACCATACTTTTATTGATGATGTTCATGTTGCGGAAAACACTCCAGAGTCATGTGAGGAAGTATATAATATAATATCTGAAGAATCTAATGTGTGTACATATGAGGATGTAAATAGTGACGCAATTCTAGAGTTAGGGCGCATTGGTGCTCATTCCATCCATTTTTCAACATTGTGTTTGGATGATGACGCAGAAATCGAGTCATTCGAGCCTTTGGAGGAGCCAACGGACGAGAAACAAGGTGCTTACATTATGGAATTTATCGTGCCACAGAGACATAATTACATACCTCATCTAAAGACCAAGAAATGAGAATGGAATATTTATTGCTTGACCTGGTTTTCTTTGTAGCCCCACAGAAGGAGCATAGCCACACATTGGATGCCCTGTTGGGGGCTCAATTCATAAGTTCGAGGTGGAGGCAAAAAGTGGTTCAAGTCATGTCGCGACGTTAAATCAGGCGCTTGTTGGGAGGTAACCCAACTTTACTGCATTTTTATTTTATTTTATTTTATTTATTATTATTTTTGTAGTAACTGTTTTTGTTTTGTAGGATTATATGCATAGGAAGCAAAGCCATTGGAAGAATGCAAAAGTGAGCTAGATGATGTGAACTAAGTGTGGGGTGGCCCACACAAATGGATCATGCCTGGGGAAAGTCTGAGTACCCCGTGAGCCGCTATTGCTTCGGCCTTTGGCTTTTCAGGTAGTTCCTTGTCTACCCTCATTATTATTTTGCTTTATTTGTGCATTGGGACACTACACTCTTTTGGGTGTGGGGTGGAAGAATTCTCTAAATAATTAGTAGTAGTACATTAGAAAAATGTTAACTTCTTATTTTTATTTTCTTAGTTATGTAGTATTTTAGTAGCTCCTAATTGTTTTTTAAATAAGAAAAACAGAAAAATCGAAAGAAAAAGAAGTGTAGAAATTTGGACTTTTCTCGATGATGGATCTCCTAGACAGTTTTCTAGAGGGATAAAAGTCTAAACAAAAATTCAAAAATATGTCTTTTAGTTTTCTTTAGGTAGTAATAATCCTCCGTGATTTTTCTTTGTGCCTCAGTTCTTTTCCATGTGATGTAGTTTGAACCGGGTAGTAGTTTTTCCTTTTTTTTTTTTTTAGAATAGATAGAATTTAGGGAATAAATGGAGGAAGAAACATGAGATTCCTAGGCGCCCTTCACTTGATTGATAGTAGCATATTTAGGCTTTGGCATGCGTAGTATTTTTCCTATGTGCTAAAATTGCTTATGATGCCTTAGTTATTTGGATATCATGTTTTGTGACACCTATGTCTCATTTCTTGACTTATGTTCACTCTGTGTTGAATGCTTGATATCTTGTGGTTATGTGAATACTTGCATTTGTTGAGAGTCGGAATGAAACCGTCCTTAGTAAGTCATATGCCTTATATGGTGAGCTTTTTGTGTAGTCTATGTATTGTACTTGTGTCTAGAACTTGCCCGGTATGTGAGTTGAAGCAAAATTTGAGGTGATGCTCGGTTTGAAAAGGCAAACTTTGATCTTTTCGAGCGTTATCTCTATCACAAATAAAATTGGTCCTAGTTAACCCTTTTGAGCCTATAGACTTTTATTTGGCACCCACATTACAAGTCTATACCCTTTTTATTCTTAATTAACGTTGTTTTAATCCGTTTACCTCTTAAAGCACTTTAATTATGAGATTAGAGCTAATGAAGTAAGAATGGACTAAGTGTGGGGTTGCTTACGAGTGGAACCAATGAAGGGAAGAAAATGTGCACTTGTTTTGTAAAATAAACACCACTAGTGGATATTGAAAAAAAGAAAAAGAAAAACATATAGGTGAATAAATTGTTGTCTTATTCTTGCTAGTGGGATTAAGTAGTGCTTAAAGAAAAAGGAAACATTGTTGGGAGTGACTGAAGTTGTGAAATTAAAGTGGATTGAGAAATTATGCGCATAAAGTTTATCATGTGATGTGTTGAAGTGCTTAGGAGGATTAGCCACTATTCCTAAAATATATCCTACCCGTCCCTTAGTGTAACGACCCGGTCGGTCGTTCCGTAGAATTGCACCGTTATTCCTGTTTCTGCCTTGTTATGCATTGGTTATACTGTTAATGATGTGTTGGAGTCGGTTGATTCGGGTTCGGAATGGGTGAAGTGAGAACTAAGACACTTAGTCTCTAAAAGTAGCTTTATAGTTGGAAAAGTCAGCCGGGAGTTGACTTATTAGTAAACGATCTCGGAATGCGGATTTTATGGCTCGGATAGCTTAGTTAGGTGATTTGGGACTTAGGAGTGTGTTCGGAATGTATTTTTGATGTCCGGTGTAGAATTAGGCTTGAATTGGCGAAAGTTAGTTTTTGGTGATTTTCGGTCGGCAATGAAAAACAGGCTATCGGGGTCGGAACATGTTCGTAATTTCATTTTGGATATGTGTGCAAAATTTCAGGTTAATCGGATGTGTTTTGGTTGGTCTCGACATCGTTGGTGGAATTTAGAAATTTTAAAGTTCATAGGCATGAATTTGATGCGATTTTGGTGTTTTTGCGTTGTTTTTTATGTTTTGAGGTCTCGACTAAGTTTGAATGATGATATGGGATATGTTGGTAGGTTTGGTTGAGGTCCCGAGGGCCTCGGGTGTGTTTCGGATGATCAAACGGGCATTTTTGGGCCTTAGAGAATTGTTGGTTTTCTGGTTTTTGTGCAGTAGGAAAACCTTCTCCGCGATCGCGAGGGGATTTCTGCGATCGCGTAGGTCTAAGTTGGGGAGGAAGGGATTTTGTTGTACGTGATCGCGTGGTTTAAGTTTCTTGTGCAGTGCGATCGCGTGGCCTGGTTCGCGATCGCGCAGAGAAAGAGGGGCGCGTGTGGGTGTGGCTAGTTGTGCTACGCGATTGCGTGGGTTAGTTTGCGATCGCGTGGGCTTATGTCCTGTTGAATCGCGATCGCGTGTGTAGGTCTGCGATCACGTAAGGTTAAATGAGGGGTGCCCTAAGTTGTGCTCCGCGATCGCGATGAAGAAATACCTGGGCAGTATATAAAACAAAATCCCATCCGCGACCCTTGCCCACTTTTCCACCCTTTTTTAAAATGGGATTAGAGCTTTTGGAGAGATTTTGAAGAGGGAAACAATTTTTCGTCAATGAGGTAAGGTTTTTGGACTCCATAACTAGATTATATGTGATTAAGGACCTAATTAATAGTGTTTAATTGGAAAAAATCAGTGGAAAAAGGGAGAACTAGGGCTTGAGTTTGAGAGACCTTTTAGGGGTGATTTGAGGGGTCATTTGGGCTACGATTTTAGCGTTATTTATATGTACAAACTTGTGAGATGACGAGGATCGTTTTGGTATAAATTTTGTCGAGTTCCGTGATGTGGGCCCCGGGGTCGGGTTTTGGCTAATTTCGGGAATTGTGCATAAAGTTGATATTTTTCTATTGGGTTTCATCCCCCTAGTATATCATGATGTGAAAATCTGAACTTGATAGATTTTGAGCACTCGGAAGTTGATTCGAGGGGCAAGCCTGTTGCAGAGTAGCTTTTCGGGCTAGTCTGAGGTAAGTAATGTCTTTAAATCCTGTATTGAGGGTATGAAACCCCGGAATTTACATCCTTTCACTGTTTTGGAGTGACGCACACACTGGATGACGAGTGTGGGGCGTGCACGAGTTGAGAAATTGGGAATTTGTTCCTTCTGAGGCAACTATTGAGTTGTGAAACTGCTTTTAAATCATATGTTAAATAGTATTACTATGTTCTTGACATATTTGGGCCGTAAGCCACATTTGGGGCCTAGTGCCGATCTGTTTAAACCCCTTGGGGGCTATTTTCTAATATTTCTCATGTAATAAATATGATTTTACACTCAGTCTTTCTTGTTAATTTGTTTGACTCTCAGATTTGTTATATTATCATTTCCTGAAATGAAATGTTGTTTTGGGTCGAGAACCCCGTTTATTTATGGAACGAGTGGCATGCTGAGAGTGTCTGATTGAGTGAGGCCGGGGTCCAATATTGTGAGGATATTTATGATATGAGAGAGGCCGAGTGCCTGAGTGATTGATGCCATGATTTGGCTGTTTATAGCGCTTGGGCTGTAGGAGCCCCTCCGGAGTCTGTAGACCCCCAGTGAGCGCTGGTACGTACTGAGTGCGAGTGCCGAGTACTGAGTGACGAGTGATTGAGAGGTATGAGTGACTGTGAGGTGCTGAGTGAGTGTTATTGAGTGATGGTAAGGTGCTGAGTGACTGATTATGAGTGATGATCTGGTTCGAGGGGCAGTTTATAATGATACTTTGCTGAGCTTTTGATTATGATTCACTTCATTTTTCAAACTGAGATTTTTTGGAGTTTACTGAGAATTGAGAATATACTTGTTCCAAGGATTTTTATGGAAACTGGTTTTCAAACATATGTACTAGATGTTTACTTTATTAAGACTTAGTATTTTTACTATTTGTGAATTGATGTTTGGTACTGTGTGGTTCTTATCTTCGGACTTGATTTATTTTCATTACTACTGAGTTGGCGTACTCATCATTACTCCCTGCACCTCTGTGTGCAGATCCATGTACTGGTTCTGAGCAGTAATCATCCGAGTCCGATCGGCGTTAGCATTCGGGATTTCGAGGTAGCTGTCCAACGTCCACAACTTCTCCATTTCCCTCCCTTCATTAGTATTTAGTATTTTGTTCTGAGACATGTTTTTATGACATTAACAATGTTAGTATTATTCTTAGATGCTCGTGATCAGTTGACTCCAGTCCTGGGGAATGGTTTTAGATTGTTAGATTATATTATGATTTGTTAAAGACTTAGAAGATTTTATACTTGCTATTAATGAATTTTGGTAAATTTTATTAAAGGAGTTGTGTAATTATGTGATAGTGGCTAGCCTAGTTCCACGATAGGCGCCATCACGACCTGTTAGGATTTGGGGTCGTGAAAAGTTCGTATTAGAGCTCTAGGATACATAGGACTCAACGATCATGAGCAGGTCGTCCCACATTCTTGAATTCTTGTCGTGCGAATCCATTTTATTCAACCAAAAGCGTAACTCCTTGAATTCCTTTCGTGTATTCGAATGCGCACGTGAGAGCTTGGTATCAGCTGTGCATCGACGGCTTGTGACTTCCATGAAAGAGATGTGATTTTTAACATGTTGATAATGGGCCAGTCTGGAGGACTAGAGGCTAGATTTTGTCTGTGACTTGAGTGCTAAGGTTTTGTTTGTGTGAGCACACGTATTTGGGGACTTATATGTCCGTTAGTGTCCTTATTGATGGAACTTTGTGACTAGGTGACTAAATGGTGAGTGTGACCCGATGGTCGATGTGGTCAGGTTGTTTGATTGTGACAAAATGAATTGGCGGGAGATGTGGCAAGAACCATTGATTATTTGACTTCTGTATTGAGTTAGAATATGGCTTCGAGTTATGAGTATTGAAGGACCTCTCGTGTAGTTTAGTTGTGGAGTGAAGTGGATTTTCCTATTGTGTTCTGAGTTCCTGGTGATGCCTTTCGGGCCGACCAATGCCCCATCAACGTTCATGTATTTGATTAATGGTGTATTCCAGCCGTATTAACACTCCTTTGTTATTGTATTTATTGATGGAATCCTGTCGTACTCTCGTAGCGAGGGGTAGCATACTTAGCGTTTAATGATGGTATTACAAGGATACAGGGAGGAGAAGCTTTGTACGAAGTTCTCCAAGTGTGAATTGTTGGCTCAGTTCAGTAGCATTCTTGGGACACGTGGTGTCCAGTGAAGGTATCCATGTGGTCAGACGAGTGTGAGCAGAGCTTCCAGAATCTCAAGATTTCCTTGACCACAACTCCAATGTTAGTATTGCCATCAACTTCAGGTTCTTATACCGCTTAATGGGATGTCTCGAGGGCGGGTTGTCCTGAGATGAGTGACCCTTATTTTTGTCTGTAGTAAGTTCTCTCTATCAATAAATGATGTATGTTGTAATTTGAGTTTAGAACGCTTGTGGGAGTTGGCATGGCCATTACTATGGTGAATGCAAGATTTGCATACGATTTGAGGGTTAGATGGTTTGGGTCATAAGAGCTTATGGAGGATTTAGTTGAACCTCACCACATTATGGTGGCAGTGATAGTGCATGTGCATCGTGAGTTATTGTTTGTCTTGAGCTTTCGCTTTGAGCCAAGTGGGGGAGTCCGCTAATGATAAGTTGATTACACGATTATGTGTGGTATTGGTTTCGGTTCGAGGTATATTGGTGAATCAATTATGACCTGTGGGGATGGAGTCTGGGAATGACTCGAGTAATGGAAATTCTTCAATACAGGTTGTAATGTACTCTATGGATAAATGGACTTTATTAAATAATTGAGTTGTAATTGTAAAAAGTGTAGTGTGTGCAGTGTATGAGTTGCTTGTTGCTTCGAATGTGTGTGGATCACTTTCCTAGTATGTGGTTTGCAAACGGGGTCAGGTCGTCCTGTCTACTTGGTCAGTGAAATTGAGATTTGCGTAGCATAAAGGACTTTCGAGAATGGTTCTGATGGATTCGAGGTTATGCGTAACAATTGGGAATCTTCAAGAGGTGTATTTGGCTAGAAACTAAGATTTACGTTGGAGGGTGTCAAGACTCGTGGCATTCCTACCTTATCATGGATTCTACATATCAGTATCGGGAAGGTGAAGGTGATGACTTTAAATTCGCAGGAAGTCTCCTCAGGGTAAGTATTTCTAATGTGGTGCTTTTGGGGATATTTGAGGGAGTACTCATCGGCTTATGAGCCTTAGACAGTATATTTTATGCTCGGGTTTCGTGCAGTGAGTCTGGATTTAGAATTGCGGTATTATGGCAAGAAGAAGTATCAATTCGAAGGTAAGTCAGAAGGAAATTGAATGAATAGGAAAGCTTGGTAGTAGGTCAGATCGGCATGATAAACGATAAGGGATATGATTAGTTTTGTGGGTGTTATGAAGTAATGAGTTATTACAGGTGTTTCTTAGCAATTCTCTTGGGATTGGGTGGCATGCGTAGCTTGGTTGAGTTAGAAGGATTCAGTCTTGACGGTTTGGTGTTGTACAAATGGGATTCAAAGAATTCTTGAGGTTTTCTACCATGATTAGAGATGCATATTTTCTACTGGCGTGAGGGCCATGTGATGTATAGTTATTTTGCTTCTAAATGGGATCAATGGAAAGTTCTTGGCTAGTTGGGTACGTAGTTGTTTGTGGCTAGGAAGGAAGCATGAAGTTCTCATATTTATCATAGGATTGCATGGCGTATGCGGTATTTTGTGTATAGTGGAGAGTGGCATATGTGAGGTCACGGTTCAGTTGTGGAAGGAAGGTCAGCACTGGCGGTTTCAGATGACTAGGTAAAGGATACCACTATTGGGTGGTTTGATGAGGGTATATATTCAGAAAGGGCAATGTGTTGAGTTAAGGGTGCCTCATTGGTGTTACGACGCTCTTTGTTGGATCACTGCTGATATTCAAGGTTGCTTGGTGTCACGGAAGAATTTTGGGGGCATCCCTCGTGGAATGATTGAGTATCAGGGATGTGATATATATTCGAGCGGTTGAGTGGAGATCAAATATAGTAATTTGTGCGCTTCAGGGACTTCGAGACTGGGAGTTTTCATAAACAGATTATTTTTGTAGTTATGAACTACGAGGATGCAAGCAAAGCTAGTCAGATGTTAGTATATGCCATGATGCAGTCGTTATGAACTTTTGGAGAGTTATCTACCTGTCGTGGGCGACCAGAGTTAACTTAGAGTTATTGGTAAGCCAATATGGGTGTGTGTTCTGCACCGAGTCGGAATTGTTGACTCTGAATTGCTAGTGTTGAGGGATGTGCCGTTCGATTGTCATTGAACTTATTCGTGTTTTGGAGTGATCTATGAGTTACCTTTAGGTGTTTCGAGGAGTTGTGATCGTTGGTTATATGTGCATAGGGTGTAGTTCTATCGGGGCTTTATACCGAGATTTGAGTAAGGTAGGTAATTGGGTGTTGCAAGATTGAGACGTATTGGTTATGTTTTTTCTGGTTTGGGTGTCATGGTATCGTCCGTTTCCCCCGTGGTTATGGCAATGCACTTTGAGTACTTGATGTCGAATTTCGCATGGTTACTGATTTTGAGCAAGGTGGCTTGAAGTATTTCATGTGAACAAGCGCTTGGATGGGATCACGCATTATAGCGGAGTTAGGTTGAAGTAAGCTCCTTGGTGTCAGATTCGTGCGTTCTGATTTTGCGATGTGTGCCAGGCTTTTAGCATGATTTGGTAATGGTAAGTGTTAGTGGCAGGATAGTCCGCTCGTGTGAGTCTTCCTTATTTTATGAATTTAGCTCTTGGGATGTTGTTATTGAGTGAACGAGTTGCACAAATTATGGCTCTAGATGGTATTGATGCTGATCAGACGAATGGTTGCTGGTTTCTACGTGTTTCTTTCATTAGCGGCACCATATGAAAGTTTTAAAATGAGGCTTTGTTTGATAAGAGGTTATTTATCGGTATTGCGTTGTTCTGAGCAGCTATTGTGATTAGGAGTTATCGCTATGGATGTTTGAGTCATGCAATATATTATGTGATTACATCTTGGGTTACGGATATGGCTTGATACAGCGTGTTCAGACTTGTTCAGTTCGTAGTCGTGGAATTTTGATCTTGTAAATTGATTCAGAAGTGGAAATTTAGTTCTAAGGTTTATGGGTTATGATTGGATTTCGAAATTTCATCTGTGTGGTACTATCAGACCTATATGGGGTAGGGTGAGGTGGGATCACCCCCGAATATGTGCATGGTAGGTTACACGACAATTTTGGTGGTGTTTGGGACAACTCTAGGCACGTTCGAGGACGAACGTATGTTTAAGTGGGGGAGAATGTAACGACCCGATCGGCCATTCCATAGAATTGCACCGTTATTCCTGTTTTTGCCTTTTTATGCATTGGTTATACTATTTATGATGTGTTGGAGTCGGTTGACTAGGGTTCGGAATGTATTTTCGATGTCCGGTGTAGAATTAGGCTTGAATTGGCGAAAGTTAGTTTTTGGTGATTTCCGGTCGGCAGTGAAAAATAGGCTATCAGGGTCGGAACAGGTTCGTAATGTCATTTTGGATATGTGTGCAAAATTTTAGGTCAATCGGATGTGTTTTGGTTGGTCTCGGCATCGTTGGTGGAATTTAGAAATTTCAAAGTTCATAGGCTTGAATTTAATGTGAGTTTGGTGTTTTTGCGTTGTTTTTGATGTTTCAAGGGCTCATCTAAGTTTGGATGATGATATGGGATATGTTGGTAGGTTTGGTTGAGGTTCCGGAGGCCTCGGGTGTGTTTAAGATGATCAAACGGGCATTTTCGGACCTTGGAGAATTGTTGGTTTTCTGGTTTTTGTGCAGTAGGAAACCTTATCCGCGATCGTGAGGGGATTCCTGCGATCGCGTAGGTCTAAGTTAGGGAGGACCAGATTTTGTTGTACGCGATCGCGTGGTTTTAGTTTCCTGTGCAGTGCGATCGCGTGGCCTGGTTCGCAATCGCGTAGAGAAAAAGAGGCGCATGTGGGTGTGGCCAGTTATGCTACGCGATCGCGTGGGCTTATGTCCTGTTGAATCACGATCGCGTGTGTAGGTCTGCGATCACGTAAGGTTAAATGAGGGATGCCCTAAGTTGTGCTCCGCGATATGCGACCCTTGCCCACTTTTCCACCATGTTTAAACGAGATTAGAGCTTTTGGAGAGATTTTGAAGAGGAAAATGATTGTTCGTCATTGAGGTAAGGTTTTTGGACTCCATAACTTGATTATATGTGATTAAGGACCTAATTAGTAGTGTTTAATTGGGAAAAATCAGTGGAAAAAGGGAGAACTAGGGCTTGAGTTAAAGAGACCTTTTAGGGATGATTGATGGGTCATTTGGACTATGATTTTAGCGTTCTTTATATGTACAGACTCGTGAGATGATGAGGATCATTTTGGTATAAATTTTGTCGAGTTCCGAGATGTGGGCCCGGGGGTCGAGTTTTGGCTAATTTCAGGAATTGTGCATAAAGTTGATATTTTTCTATTGGGTTTCATCCTCCTAGCATATCTTGAATTGAAAAATCTGAACTTGATAGATTTGGAGCACTCGGAAGTTGATTCGAGGGGGAAGCGTGTTGCAGAGTAGCTTTTCGGGCTAGTCTGAGGTAAGTAATATCTTTAAATCCTATCCTGAGGGTATGAACCCCCGGACTTTACATCCTTTCACTGTTTTGGAGTGACGCACACACTGGATGACGAGTGTGGGGCGTGCACGAGATGAGAAATTGGGAATTTGTTCCTTCTGAGGCAACTATTGAGTTGCAAAACTGCTTTTAAATCATATGTTAAATAGTATTACTTTGTTCTTGATATATTAGGGCTTTAAGCCACGTTTGGGGCCTAGTGCCGATCTGTTTAAACCCCTTGGGGGCTACTTTTTAATATTCCTCACGTAATAAATATGATTTTACACTCACTTTTTCTTGTTAAATTGTTTGACACTCAGATTTGTGATATTATCATTTCCTGAAATGAAATGTTGTTTTGGGTCGAGAACCCCGTTTATTTATGGCCCGAGTGGCATGTTGAGAGTGTCTGGATGAGTGAGGACGAGGGCCAATGTTGTGAGGATATTTATGATATGAGAGAGGCCGAGTGCCTGAGTGATTGATGCCATGATTTGGCTGTTTATAGCGCTTGGGCTGTAGGAGCCCCTCCATAGTCTGTAGACCCCCAGTGAGCGCTGGTACCTACTGAGTGCGAGTGCCGAGTGATTGGGAGATATGAGTGACTGTGAGGTGCTGAGTGACTATTACTGAGTGATGGTGAGGTGCTGAGTGACTGATTATTAGTGATGATCTTGCCCGAGGGGCAGTTTATAATGATATTTTGCTGAGCTTTTGATTATGATTCACTTCATTTTTCAAACTGAGATTTTTGGGAGTTTATTGAGAAACATTTGAGAATATACTTGTTCTAAGGATTTTTACGGAAACTGGTTTTCAAACATATGTACTAGATGTTTACTTTATTAAGACTTAGTATTTTTACTATTTGTGAATTGATGTTTGGTACTGTGTGATGCTTATCTTCAGACTTGATTTATTTTCATTACTACTGAGTTGGCGTACTCATCATTACTCCCTGCACCTCTGTGTGCAGATCCAGGTACTGGTTCTGAGCAGTAATCATCTGAGTCCGATCGGCGTTAGCATTCGGGATTTCGAGGTAGCTGTTCAGCGTCCACAACTTCTCCATTTCCCTTCCTTCATTAGTATTTAGTATTTTGTTCTAAGACATGGTTTTCTGACATTAACAGTGTTAGAATTATTCTTAGATGCTCGTGATCAGTTGACTCCAGTCCTGGGGAATGGCTTTAGACTGTTAGATTATATTATGATTTGTTAAAGCCTAAGAAGATTTTATACTTGCTATTAATGAATTTTGGTAAATTTTATTAAATAAGTTGTGTAATTATGTGATAGTGGCTAGCCTAGTTCCACGATAGGCGCCATCACGACCTATTAGGATTTGGGGTCGTGACACTTAGCCCACATTACAACCACAAAAAAGTCCTAATTGATTTTAAATCGAGTGAGCCTACATTAGTAGAGATTTACTGTGATGACCCAAAAGGTCATCTTACATAATTTAAGCTGTATCTGTGTTCCGAGGCTCCGAGAGCCTCAATTAGTCTCACCTCGATATGCGTGCGCAGCTCGGGCGTGTAGCCGGGAAGCTATTATGTGAAAATTGGATTAAAAAAATGAGTTTTGATAATTAATAAATGAATATAGTTGACTTTGGTCAACATTTCTGGTAAATAGACCCGGACCCGTGATTCGACGGTCCCGGAGGGTCCGTAGGAAAATATGGGACTTGGGCATATGCTCGGAATCGAATTCCGAGGTCCCAAGCCCGAGAAATGAATTTTT